>BLKR01010381.1:0-58288 GCA_011170035.1 Teleogryllus occipitalis | reverse complement strand
TATTCCTCTTTTCTGATGTCCATCACATGTTCTCCATTCGTATCCACTCCCCCCTCTCTCCAACTTCATTGTTCCTGATTCTAATAACTTATATAACACTGGAATATAATGTAAAAACTATAGAATAGGAAAACTACCAACAATCATGAAAAAATATCAATGATAAGCCCCGTGCGTTTTTGTCTGCACATGCCATACACATGGTACTCATTCAAATACTATCCTCAATCTATAGTTTCTTGAACACTACTCATATAAACGGAATATTTGTAACATTTTTGTTCGTTGGTAAAGAAGTGACTGGTTGTCGTTGAAATCCTTTAGAAGTTACGTTATTACAAGACACCGAAAACAAAAGCTATTATTATTTATTCAATGCAAACTATAAAGTCTATGACTATACAAGAACTGGTATTCGTGGAAATGCAAATATATTGAAATTAATTAATTTTATGCAAAATTTTGCTAAAACGTCTGCTAATAAATCTTCATAAAATTATGAAACATGTACTCGACAAATGTTAAAATAAATTTTTAATACGCTGTGTGTGACAAAAAGTTTCTCGTGCTTGTTTTTCGTGTGCAAAATAGTCAATTTCTTCATTCTAACAGTGAGAACAACATTTCAAGGCCTATGCAAAAGAATAAAGTTTTGCATCTGTGTTTCGTCATGACGACGTCATAGTTTATTATTTATATACAATAGAGCTACGATTTTGACTGCAATGTATATATTTAAGCTAAAATAATTTTACAAAATGAGTTCAAACAGAGCTTCGAAGAAATATTATTTGCAACATGCGCACGAGTTGATTCACACACTTAACACGTAACATATTAAAATTCGTTTAAATATAAATTTATTTTAACGTCTGGCAGGTCATAAAGAAAGCATTTTCTCATTGTTACAGTAAAGATGATGACTAACTCTAATATATTGGATAGAAATACGTTGATGATACAGTGGCTTATAGTGAATAATATTACACTAGATCTGTCACGTGGTTTTAAGAGAAGTATCATCTTGTCCGAATTTTACCCATCTAAATGTTCGTTCTGAAATGCAATCTTGCGTTACACTTTCTTTTTGTAAATTACTTCCCCCTATTTTAATTTTTCTCCATTTAAGAAAGTGTTTATACGAGGATATTTCTAAATTAACTCCTACTTAAAAATCTTGTCAACCTTTGTGGCAGTGTCAAAAGTTAATTCTGGTTCAGCAGTAATCTTAATTGGATTCGATATGAGAATGAATAATTTGGTAAAAACCTTGTTTATAAAAAGATTGCTTGCTATGCACGTATCACCGAGAACGTTTTATATTTACTGTTTCAAAAAGGAAGACAGGAAGGCAATGATTCTTTTCACTAGTCTGCCTATCATGTAAAACATTCATATAGCTATTCTGTGCGACAATATCAGAACCTACGGATCATATACGCTTACGGAAATATTCAAAGCGCCATGTGTCTCCGGCAGATTTCGCAGTGCACTATGTAACGAGCATATCGATTCCCTCCGCGTGTCTCTTGACTGAAGGCTCAGCAAACGAGAAAGAGGCGGCGGGGCGTCCGTCTGCACACGTGTAACTAGGGTGCGGCAGCGTCAAATCCCGTGGCACGTGCATATTTCACCGCGCGGCGGCCAGGGCGTCGCGACGCCTGTCGCAGGGGCGGGGCGGGGCGGCGGCGTCCGTCTGGGGCGCACGTGGCGCAGAGAGATACTCCCTACCCTAACGCCTCGCCGCTCTGCTCTCCTCGTCGCTCTCCCCAGTTTCCTTCCGCCGCGTTCATCCCCGTGGCCTCAACCCTCTCGTCATTGCTAATGACTGAGGGACGAAATTTAATGAAATGTCATTATTTTTTCTTTTCACTTTAGAACAATATCGTTCAGTACAGAAATTCATTTTATGTTATGACAAAAGAAAATTACCCATTTTATAGGTCATTATTTTGCATTTTTTGTTGATTTCGACTAATAAGTCATTTTTTACATTATTCCGTCATTTTTAATGCATTTTTTGCTGATTTCTTCGATTTTAATGTCGTCTTAAATGGCATTTGCCTCAAATAATAATTACGAGATGCAACAATGTTCTTCACACAATTACTCGGCAGCCTATTCGATTTGTTCAGAAATTATTTTAACTGCTGTTCTATGTAATTCTTGTAACGTATATCAGCGCCATTGCCGGTTCAGTCGATTTGGGGATAACTAAAGACAGAGATTTCGTGGTAAAGAACAGTCCAAACCAAACTTTTCGAACGAATGGAACGTTCACTCAAACGAATGTAAGAAGCCGCGATTACATCATTAGCGTATCCAGCCAGCAGCGTAAGGTGTTTATTGGAACTGGTTTTGATAAGATTTTACGTCATTTTTCTTTGGTTTTAGGGCATTTTTAAAGAATTTTAAGAGCATTTTATTGATTATTTCCGACGATGTTTTAGGTCTTCAAAATCCGCTCCTTACTAATGACAGATCATCCGTACTCACCCTCTTCATCCACTCCCTTTTCCCTTTTCTTACCTTCCCAATCCTCTTCCGCACTCACTCTCCACACCTTTTGCCATTCCTTACCTTCCTTTCAGTTCCCTCGCCATCGTGCTTTCGCTGTCTCTTCTTCATGCTGGATCTCCTGCTACCACTCTTCTCCCCACCACTACTCCAGGAGTTTTCCTCCTCGCCATTTCTCTCTCCGTCATTTTTTATTTTGACACTTCTCTTCCTCACTCTACTGTCCTCATCCTTTCTCTTTGCGTCACCCTACTTTCAGTCCCTTTCCGACATTCCTCTCATTCCTGTTTCACTCTCCGCTCCTGCCTCTTCTTTCACATAGTATCCTTCCCGACCTGCAGTCTCAGCCCCCACATTTCCTCTCACTGCTCTGTTAATCCTTCCCGCTCGTACCCTCCTCTATCACCGCTAGTCTCTCATCCGCCCACCTCCTCTCGTTCCATTTCCTCGCTCTGCTTCACACTGTCTCGCACCGTAGCCCCCCTTTGCGCTACTTCGCAATATCCGACACCGTGTCGCCTGGCCTCGCTATTCCTGACGATATGTTCTCCACAATTTCATGAGTAGTTTTGTAACTTTGTTTCCGTTGTTTTGTTCCATTTTATTCGGGCATAGATGCGCTGCGCGAAAATGAAGTGCAAGATTATGTTTTGCTTATTTCTATGCTTTATTTTTGGATTGTGATGAGTATTTTTATTGAGTATTCTGGGCATCATTTCCATTAAAATATAATAGTGTGAAGATTAAGGGGTGACCTTTTAGACTGGACTTGTGTTTATACCAAACAAATATTTCATATCGTTATGGTAAACCAATCGTATATAAATATTAAATGGTGGTCGTAATACAATGATTATGTTGTAGGAAAGAATCCTGAGACACAAGTGCTATAATAAAGAAAACCTCGTTTATTGTTACTTGAAGTCTCATTTAAAAAATGCCCGAAGTAAATTTGATGCAGTAATTAGGATGAAGATGGAAATAAAATTGGGAAATATCAATTAAAAATACGCTGAATAACGCACAAGTATTTATGGTAAATTTGTATTACAAATAAAATAAATAAAACAGTTTTTGTAGAACTTCGGTACAGTTTAAAGTGTGTTGCGATTCAAAAATTAATGATTCAAAATTGCAATGATTCAGTCATTGGTGTTACTGGGCGGTTTCTGTTGCAAAGTCACGTATATCTAGTGAGCGTTATTTTTCAGCTGCTAGTACAACAGACTACCAATGTCATAAATAACCAGAAATGTTCATATTGTTTGTTTCCTATTCGTTAGAATGTGTTATTGCTATATTATTGTACGCATTGTTATATCATTTTCTGTAGTATCTCTTTTTTTTTAATTTCGTCATGTTAAAAAATGTGCAGCAGGAAACCTATTTTAGAAAGCTTTAAATACTATTTATAAACATTGCGTATTTGTATGAATTATTCATTTTTAATTTTTCACTTTTCAAATTCAACCTGTCCATTACCTGTCTCTAACCAATGAAAACGGCGAGTCACAGCATGTCTCTCGAACCGCATAATGTCGCTGGTAATCTGTTTAGAAACTTACGAACGCACCGGTGGGTTTCGGCTCGCTTCCAAACAAAGCCCCCAGCACAACGTCCCGCTCCGGCGGCGCCGCAGGCCCCGAAACCCGCAGCTCTGCGCGGCCGCAGGGCCCACCGCCTGACGCCCGGCTCCCGCACCTGGCGGGGCTCGCACGCAACCCGCAGTGCGCGCGCGCGTCGCGTGTTGCGTGCGAGGACGCTCACGCGTGCGTGAGCGCGTGTCGTGCGTGCATGCGAGTACGCGCCAGGTAGCGCCCGCACGCCGCCGCTCACCGGCGTGATGCGGTGAGAGGGGGCGGGGCATCTGCGTAAATGCGCGTGTCTTCACGCGTGCGTGACACGGAAATGCGCGGCGTGCGTTAGGCGCGCCAGTGCGCCAGGCGGTGGAGCGCGCGTTGAAGTCCGGTGCGGCGTCGCTGCCGCGGGAAATGTTTGGCCCCGCGGGCGGTGACCGCTCTTCACGGACGTTTCTTTTTTGTTTTTGTAGCTTTTGTTTTTTGTTTTCTTTTTTTTTTTCCTCTAGAAGCGGCCGCGGTGGCGAGGTCATTTTGCTCCGCGGTGTCGTTGTTTTTATCGTCCCTACGTCCTGCGCTCTGTGTTTTGTCGACCTCCAGCCGAGTTGGAGTGCGTAGAGTAGAGAGTCCTTGCGTTATACCGCAGGTCAGTGACCTCTTCAGTTATACCGCAGGTATTTCGTTCTACTTTCACCACGTCACTTGAAGCAGGTAGATGTATTCTTTTGTTTTGTGGGGTTTCCGCTGCTGTCTTTGAGGGCGGTTTTTCTAATCGCTTTTTCTCCCAGGATACTGGAAACTTTATTTTCACTTAAAAAGGAAAAGGAACATTCTATCTCTGTTGTAGGTTTGTTCTCTTAATTAAAAGCGGACACATATGCAATAATTATACTCTTTTTATATACCAAATTTCCAAAGGACCAATTACAAAAAAGTCCTTGTGTCCTTCCTTCCAAGCATATTATCTATAATTATGCTATGAATTAAAATATTCCTATTAATCATGATAATTCTGTAAATACGTTGGTTTTTGTGTTTCAGACATTTTTAAAACTTTATTTGCAATGTAACACTTTGTTTTTCTTTTTGCAGGTAATGGAAATTTTATATCGAGTCGCCCTAGATTACTTTTGGAATATCACAACATGTAAGTATAGTTCATCATAAAGTCAATACTTAGTTTAAAGAAAGTAAATTACATTATTTATAAGCATGGGAAGAAACAATCAAGAAATATATTTATATGCAATGAACTAATCCCGGAAGGTGCATTTCAAAGAATGAGCCTTGGCTAACAAAAATATTAACAGGTTTACATGTAATGAAATTTCCCAATTTATTTGTTGTTTAATAATTGAATCGTACTGAGGGAACAAGTCATTTCTTGTCACTTTTCAGGAGGAAGGAAACATTAAATAATACTCACACACGTTATATTACTCTGTCCATTTTTCCTGTATGAATTCACTAACAATAGTATAAACACTGTTATGAGTTGATTACGTTCTTTAGAGTACAATTTGTTTTTTGAATCAAAGAGCAACTTTTCAGCATAAGAAAAACATTTTTTTAACTTGTTCCCTATGTCCTCATGCTGATTCAGTTATAAACACATCTAATATACTAATTTATTTCTCAGAGTAGACCTAGTTTTCCAATTGGCAATTGTTCCATATAAATTATTCAGTAATTTTACATAGAAATAAAAACAACACAACTTTGAAGGACCGAGTCCAAACATTTGTTTTCTGCGAGGATGCGTCAAAAACGTCTGTACTTTATGATCCATGAAAAAGGTTTATGGGAGAACGCAGACTTTGCATTTATGTCCTCTTCGAGCGTGAGTGCCAGGGTGCAAATCGCGGGAGACTGCGCCTTCAAATTCGGATGCTAAAACATGCGTGCTCGCCAAAACCTTCCAACAGAGACCTTCGTCGTCACTATCTGTTTGCTTTCGTCACTCTTACAGAGATCATTCTTGTCTCTGGACACATCACTTCACTTCCAATCTCTTCACTTCTTTTGTCACTTTTGTCCTTTCGCGTTTGTCTAACTCCCATACACTTTCGTTCTTCTTTTTTCTTACAGTCTGACCTCAAATTTACCATCAGAATGCATTTTTAGCTTATATTATGATTCAACTTGTCTACCAATGTATCATTCATTAAAATTGTTTTATCTTTCCTCTTTGATACTCATTTTCGGAATATTTGTTACGTTCGCATTTTCCAATTGCTATGAAATTCTAACTTGTTAACCCTCACCACATATTTCGTGTCAATTCATTTTACTAAACCAAAACTACTCCATACTTTAGTAATCGTCATGTTTCAACATCCACATGCAACGTTTTTAACACCTTTGATCTAATTTGCATTCTAGCTTTCAGTAAACTTCATAGGTCATCTTTCCTGACTAATATCTTGAATAAAGCACATAGCGTTTCTCAATCACGTTAATCACGTGTTTCTCATGTGACAATGTTTTAAATACTGGTGTCTCTTGGCAGTCACATTAATCAGTGTGGTACGTCTAAAAAATTGCTGTACAATAAAAGTATGAGGCTGAATGCACAAAATAAATTAGTTTTTGAAAACGAACTGAATCAAACATCATATGGATTTTGAAATATGGGAGTAAGGCCTTATGATCAGAATACCTCCAAAGGAATTTTTATTGTTTTTAAATGATATGATTAGCACTCATTCAAACTCTAAGTAAATCGAGTACTCGAAGTACTTAATTTACTTTTTGAATACATGTGTCTAATATGTCAATCGATTGACGGAAGGCATCAGATCAGGTTAACTAAGTGCTATATGATATTTTATGGTATTTCAAAGACACTTTGTATAGTGTTTTACAGCTTTTTAATAGTATTTTTAATTCATAGTAATATTTCTTCTTATATTACTTTCATACTCCGAAAAAATTTTTATCATTTGAATATCAAATCCTACACCAGGTATTTTTAATGAATAGATAGTAGAGAAATTATCGTAAGAAAAGGTAGAATGAAAAACAAACATCATACTTTTTATATGCTTTCTCCGACTCAGTTTTTTCTGTCATGAAATATTATTTCCTTTTATAGCATTGAGGTTCAATCTTCTCCAATACATTTCTTTTCTCTTAATAGATTTCATCGTTCGTCAACCAAGCTCTCTGTAGTCTCCAACTTTGCCAATCATAAAATGCCCTTCACCATTTTATTCTTTCACTGTGTCGCATACGCACGCCTGATTTCCGCTTCTTACTCAAATTTTCCTTTCTTCTTCTCTCACTCACACTACATTAGGGCGTTGATTACCTCATCCCCTGCACCCGTCGGTTTACAATTGCACTCGCTCCGAGGCCCATTTGCTTGACGAGTGCACCTTGCCGCTTGCCCCGGCCTCGTCTTCCGCCTCCGCTCTTCTCCTCTTGCGCTTCCCGCTGGGGCCACAGCGCCGTTCACTGAATGGCCGTCTTCCCTCACCCTGGGGCTACTACTTCATCGTGAGCGCCGCTCATTCACTTGCTCATGTAACAGGCGTCCCGTAGCCCGGTGGCCCTTGCATCCGCCAGTCCCATTGCCTGCCTGCACGCTGGCACGCCTGTGCACACACTCGCCTGCACGCTCGCACACCCCCTTTGATTGTCCGCCTGCCCGCTATTGAACCGCCCCATCACCCAACCACCTTCCCAACCGTTTGCCCGTCCATCCAGACACCCAACCACACGCCTAACTGCACGCCCAATCACACCCCAATCACACACCCAAAACACACGTCCAACCACCTATCCACCCATTCACCCAAGACCCACCCAGTCTCCCCACACAAACTGATCTCCCAACCGCCCTCACACCCCGCAACCCCCCACCAAACCAGCAACCACCGTCCACATACACACCCACTCAGACAGTCACCCACCTGTGAAACTGCCTGTCCAACAGCCGGCCCAACCATCCTCCTCCCAATCGCCTTCCCAAACGCCAGCCCAGCCTCTCCTTCGCCCATGCGCCTCTTCGCTGGCCCGCTCCATCGCCCGCTCTCTCGCTCACGGGGCCTATTAAAACGCAACCTCAGCCGCTTGCAGCGCGGAGCGTCGAGCCCCATTTCCGGCGCGAGGATGGGCGGGCGGTGCAGGGCCCGTTCCGCGCGCTTGCTCCGCCCCCGAGAGGCGCCCGACCGGCAAATGAAGGCGCCCTCCCCGCCCCGCCCCGCCCCGCCCCGGCCACGCCCACGCCCAACGCCTGGCGCCTCCGCGGGGCGCCTCAGGGAATGCCGCCTCCGACGCCCGTGTGGACGTCTGCGCCCCAGGCACGCGGCGATGGGCGATGGGCGACGGCGGGCAGTGAAGAGCCGCGCGGCGGCCGGCGTTTGTCGTCGCCTGTCGCAGCCCCCGCCCCCGCCCCCGCCCCCGCCCACGGCTACGCTGCGCCTGGAAGACGGAGCGCTGGTACGGGCTGTCAGGGAAGCGGTCGTTCCGCTGGTCTACAGGGTGCTCCAGAAATTGAAACGGGTTGAAACGTTTTGGCTGCTACGGAGTGAGGACTTCGTAAATAGTGTCACGAAAAGAAACTTCGTAGTCACGCTATATTTCGATACATCCTTCGATGTATACTTAAAAGACAGAAAAAAATTATGGAATAAACAAATTTCATTTTTGAACACGCCTTTTTTGATACTGATGTTGATATTGTACAAACTGCACCTAACTTTGCGTGCTGCAGTTACAAAATTTACTATTTATTGTTTAGGTAATAAGTTCCTCCGCTGAGAAAAAAATACCCTTAGAGCAACTTGATATCATGAATATTCGTGAACGCAAAATGATAACTGAAGAGGAATCAATGATATCAATTAACCGACATACTCTGTAAAATGAATTTCGTTATCTCATTTACCAAGAGATTGTAAGTAGGCCCCGGATGTTTTTAACATGACATATTTTTGTCTGTGTGTTATTTCCATCGAAAATATCAATTAATCATAATTTCATCTACAGTGACTAAAAGTATGCAATTTTCACGTGTTATATACAGACATATTTTGACTTTTTTAAGCCTATTGTCATTTTACGGTAAGTTTTTGTATTATGGTCATATTTTTCCAATATTTTTTGTATTTTCTGTCATATTCTTATCTATTGATCCCATTTTCGCATTCTTGCTTGGAGTTGTCTCAAGCAGTTTTTTTCACATTTCCTAATTGTTATCTAATTTCTTACAATTATTGTACTATCTATTGTTGTCTGTATTTTCTTTAAATATATATGTATGTGAATTATGAGGGTAAGTTGTATAGAAGGTTAAAAAGAAAGCATAGAAAGCACTAGATGCGAAGGAAGAATTATTTTAGCTTTATCAGGTTTTTTGCCTATATCAACCGTCTCCGTAAGTAACAGCAGGTTACAGATAGAAAATTATAGCAAATATAACTGTCTTCGCAGGGTGCCAAAAGATAAGGGAAGAATTATGAATGTGCTCCATTTTAAAACTATATTTTCAATATGTTTCTTAAACAGCGAAAAAAAATTTTAGTTTTCGAAAATGCAACCAAAAATTGTTTGTCATATTTCAGGTCATATTTTGATAGTTTTTATATCTTAAATGCTTGCATATTTCTAACATTTTAGATCATAAATATTCGGGTCCTAATTATGTCTAAAATAATTATTTCTAGATTACTTTTGAGGTATGAAGGAAATCCCTATATAGTATTTGAGTAACTTCTCAAGTGTGCATATGTGCAGATGTGTGGTTTGTTCCGTCACTCACGGCTTGGCCACTTCCCGTGCACTAATCGAGACACATAGGGTGTCATTCGATGCATCTCGGTCTTCTAATGGGGAACTGATAATTTGTTTTCATATGCGTTCAGAAGATTCAAAGAAATTTCAAAAAACGTGATTTTGCTTCTTTTGACGTTGCGTTCTTAGTGAGTATGCCGAGAATTAACCCAATGCCACCTAAATAGATTTATGTAGGTGGCGTTGATTAAACCCCAGCCCCCTTGATTATTTTCAGTCCACGGCACCATAATTTTCTTCCATGAGGATGGATCCCTGCTAACAAATCAGCCATAAGAAATTAAAATTTCGGGGCAGAATTTGTAAGATACGAAATATTTCATGGTTATTTTTTTATAATAAATTTAAAAATTGTCTTGTAACATTGAATTTGAAGAGTATGAACTAAATAAGAAGAAAACCAGAAATGTAAGTTCAAAACTACAGAAAATACATTTCTTAAGAGTGCAAAGATCGATTTTCAATTTAATGTGACTTTAAACTTATTTACCTTATTCACATAAAATGACAAAATAGTAACCTTTTAATTCTTATATATAGTCACCTACAGAGCACAAATCAGACTGAATTTGAGGAGCTTTTAAATCCTAATAAAATAAGGGGACAAAAATGTGCAGGTGTTAAGCAACTCAGGGGAATCCAAAGTCTTTATAGAAGCTTTTGCGTCAGGATTTTCCGAACTAATTGAGAATGATCTTATAGTAGGAATAGAGAATAACGCTGAATAACAGATTACAGGTGATCATTTATGTTCATATTTGGAAAAAACGTAAAAGTATATCTGTTCTGCTAAATTCTAACTATTCGCATTACTCATTCCTGCAAGTATTTTTTACGGCCATTATAATTTTGAAATTGCAATACTACCAGTTCATATCCCGTATTTATGTAATATACAAGGCCATTGGGTGTTGGTAATTTTTGAACGAAAGTATAACATTAACGGCTACTACTATTTATTGGTAAGTCCAATGCCAGATACCGTAAGAATATATTTGAACAAATTTAGACATGAAAGAAATGAAGTATTAAAGAAATTTTCAACACATGAAAATACTTTTAAAACGTCGGCGACGCCACATTCAACTAGTTCGTTACTATTTAATAAACCCGTCATCTGCGTTACCCTTCTCCCTATTCGACCATGTATTCATTATTTCATTGATACATAGTATGCTTGCTAGTCTACGTGTTGATTTACTAAGGGATCTGTCACCGCATTGCCGTCCTTTTCTTTGATAGTAAATGAACGGACCGCTACACCTAAATGCTGGGTAATTTCAATTTTAAAAATAACGTAACTGATATTCGTGTTTTGTTTACTTCCACGTTCTTTAAGCACCAATATTGCATTATTCGTGACAATACGTTCCTCGCTACTTATTTAGTCGTAAAAACTTTTTAGTTTTCTCTGAGTTATTTCATGCAAAATGCACTGTTATACTCTAAACAATATATTATAATTTTAATGTTTTGTTTTGATAAATTTTATTTCATTGAGTTTAACTGTTCCCTTACTCTCCGTTCTTGTTATTTACAGTTCTAAGTGCTCAGTTATCGTCTGTTCGCTACATTCCAATATGAGGGTTTCCATATCTCTTACACAATCCCACGCACATTTCAAGTGTAGTGTCTAATCTGATTGCTTTGCCATTGATATATAAGCTAGTGGTGACACGATAGCACATACTTTATCACATTATTTGTAAATGTTTCAACATTCGAAATTTCAGGGAATTCAACAAAAATCGGATCCTTACCGTTTTATAAGCGCATTTTGTTGTATTCAAGGATAAAATTTAACACAAAAGCTGGAGCCATTTTTGAGACAATTTAGAGAATGTCGTTGAGTCATGAAGCACTCTCGAAAATCAAAATACACGTTTCAAATACCAGTGTCCGTGACATTATTCAGATTGATGGGGGAATATTAATGTTGGTGAAAATCATGCCAATGGTTTAGCAGCTGTTGTTCACAGGCTGATGGATGCACGCGGGGCTGATGGATGGACAGACAAACACACGGAGACAGACGGATGGATGAATGATCAGAAAGACAGACAGACAGACGGACAGATAGACAGACAGACAGATAACCGGACAGGAGGACACACTGAAACGGACAGACGGACAGATGGACAAACGGACGGATAGACAAACGGTTTGCCATTAACCAATATTTTAGTATTAAGAACCTACAAAACATGAGTACACAACGTACAAGAGGAAGTTATATACTACATATAGAAACAAAAATTATCCTCATTTTCGGTAACAGGAACCTACAATACGAATTATTTTATCAAAACTTTGCCCTATTTTGCAGCAAAATTATAATACTTCCTCTACCGAACGCGCGTCGCCCACCAGAAAGCAATACAGGTCCACACTGTAGCGCATCGACCGGTGGGTGGCGGGCGGCGCGGCGGGGTGGGCGACCCGCGTGGGCGGGCGGGTGACGCCGGGGTCCGAATTAATCCACAGCGACCGGAAGGAAGGCCGGAACGTGAGTGGCTCCGGGCGAGGCGGGGCGCTGGGCTCGCGAATAATCGATCCGGGCCGCGCATCAGGCGCAGTAATGGCTTCCTGATTCGCGATGCGCCGCCTGCTGGTCTACACGGCACGTTCCACGCCAGGAATGCGAATGTCAGGAGGCCCGGCCCAGAGGGCGTGGGAGGAGCGCGGAGGGAAGTCTTGCGCCGCGCACTTAAGCTACGCTCCCACACGCTCCGTTTGCTTCTTAACGCTGGATGAACCTCCCAAGCGCTGGCAAGTGGAGTCAAGGGAGACGATCGGTGGTGTTTGAGGCACTTCCACGGTGCTCGTCTGACCCAATTACGGAATTAAATAGTAAACATAATAAGTAAAATTCCTTTATAATTCCTAATATTATTTACTTGTCATTTAATGAGTTTGCTGGCATCAAACTAATAGCCGAGATATAAAATAATTTATTCTGAATGAAAACCTTCACCTTTTTACTCTTACTCAACAAAATAGTTCTTGGGTAATTAATCTTTATTCCTGCTATGTAAGTATTCCAAGGACAATATTTATATGTACTTCATTTCATTTATTAAAAATCGATTGTACGTTTTTAAAATTATTGTAACATTTAGAAAGAATTCTGGTATGGATGACGGAAATCAGCATAATAATATGATTTTCACTTTTGTTCATTCTTTATTCTACTTGATAAAAAGCTCATAAAAATTGGCGTAAAAACAAATGTATTTGCGACATTCTACAAATATAAATAAATCATTGTTAATAGATGTAGTCACACACTACTGTTATTAATGTTAGGCTAATTTGTAGAATTGAATACTATAACTCAAAATATGTGCATTAACATCTTTACAAATATTCTTTAAAACTATATAACAATTTGCATGCCTCTTCTTTTTTGTAGCAAGTTCTTCATCTTGTGAGTTTTTGCTTAAAATTGATATAAAATCTTTGTAATTATACATAGTTTGTTCTTAAATTGTGCAAGTATTACAACATCAGAATAAGAAAACTAACCACTTGGAATGCTCTTGTATACTCCGGCGTTGTGATATTATACAGAAATGCATGCCTGGAATTCATAATATTTGAGAATAATAATAATGTTCGCTCTTGTTCTACAGAGGCACACCTCTTCATCACTTCTTATAGTTGCGTAATAATTACAGTTACAGCGGTATTTCTTCGTCTTATATCAGAACAGCATGTATGTTAGTAACTACCGCGTTCATATTCATTTTATTAACAGTAAACGATGTGGCGATGCAGTATGCATAGGTTAACGTAATTGCACTGTGAAATTAAATTTTCATTTCATTACGGCAGCGTATTGTGCTTCGTAATTAACATACGCGGAGCGAAGGCGCATGCCGCGTTGTTGGCTGCACTGCGGCAATGCGCTTCACGACAGTCTCGTTCGTATTTAGCTCTCTCTTTGTCCCCCTTGTCTTTCTCTGCAAATGCATTGCGAGTAGCAGATTCCAAGGCGCATCTCCAGTTCTACTTGGTTTACATTTTTAGCTTACACTCATTACAAACTGTTTATGACTATCGATATTTATATAACTGAAAATCGACTCGACAGTTTACTCATTGTTTTGTAATTATTTATAAACATAAGTGTGTTAATGGAAGTTGTTATGATGGACGAAGAGCGTAGTTATGCCTGCAAGGAAACACTCTCGTTTCTTTGCCTTCATAACTTTTACAAGAAGTACCAATTTTCGGGGCTACCACTATTATTCAGAGAAATATTTTTTAATATGCCTACAATACTATATTTAATCGTACCTCCACCGCGAACAAAAAGTTAATAAGACAAAAATGCATATTGAAAAAATTATATACAAATCCTTGGAATGTTCCGTTAATCCAGGAGTTTCCGTTACTCGATCCTGGATGTTTAATTTGAAAAAAGTACTCGCGTTCACAGTTTATCTACATCCCAAAAAATACCGCTTTTTTTGCAGTGAACCGCTCAGATGAAATGCTTTCGCTGACGCCAGGGCGCACCACGGGCGTGGAGGGGAAGGGGCGAGGGCGGGTAGCGCGCTGCGACCCTCCAGTTCCGCTGCCGTCTATGAAACATAAAGCAGGCTGCTGCTGCTGCTGCTGCTACAGCGGAACGGCACATTTTCCGCCGCGCACCGCCCATAAAAACTGCACGGCGTGATGGACGTGCGCTGTCTCTGACCCCCGCCGCCTCCGCTCGCTGCCTCCCCGCCCCTCCCCACCCTACTCCGCCCCACCCCGCTCCGTTTCGCCCCCCTCCCACTCGCCCCGCTCCCGCCCACCCGCCCCTCCCCCTCCCACCCGCCTCGCCCCGTCCCTCCCACTCCGCCCCCTTCTCACCCGCCCCACCCCCTCCCTCCCGCTCCACGCACCTCCCTCCCGCCCCACCCATCCCACTCACCTCCCTCCCGCCCCTCCACCTTCCACCCCCTCCCACCCGCTCCGCCTCCTCCCTCCTTTCTCGCCCCTTACCGCCCCGCTCCGCTCCTCCCCACACCGCTCCGCCCCGATCCGCCACATGCCACCTCCCCGTCCCGCCCTGCCTCATCACGCTCCGTCCCGTCCCCCTCCTTTCTACCCCTTCCCACTCCTCCCCGCCCCCTGCTCCGCCCCACCCCGCTCCGCCCACTAAACGCAGCATCCCGTGTCCGCGCGACCCCGGTCCAGTGACCGCGCGCCCGCTGACTTCCCCACGTCTCACCGCATAACCTCTCCGCGTCCAATCTGCTCCCGCTAAGCGCCAGTCATGATCCGCACGCACTAGCCATGCTTCGTGTTACAAATGTCGTCGTGATACAAAAAGAGTATATACGCAACCTAATATTTAAGATTATTTGTTTAAGATTATCTTATATTTTAAATAATAGTAAATACCTTATAATTACGGTAAAAAAACAGTACGTCACTTGTCAGAAAACGCAAACTATGATTTAAATTTTATGATTTTTATGTATTTCCAATAATTATTGTTTATACGCTGTGTTCTGAAGTAAGATTCTAAACATTTTGATTGGACTATGTTAACCAGCTTTTTGAAATAATGTTAAACATTTTTGGGAGGTCAAGGTAAATTGTCAATGACAAACATTTTCAAAATATGTTTTGTTATTTTTATTTTACAGATACAAATCGCGGGAAAGTAATTTTTATTAAAACTGAATGCAATGGGTCGCGAAAGAAGCTTTATGAAAAAGGTTTCCCTTACAATCCCCTTCCTTCACAGTTCACCGCATCTTTTCGCTTATGTTAATCTGGAAATTAAATTGTAAGTTTACAGACAATTTACATGTAATAGAACGGTCCCAGTAATGATTCACAAAAAATGCAATCTTCAAAAAGAAACCCTTTAAATAATTTTTTTAAAGAGAAAATCGATTTTTACTAATACCCGGCTGTCAAGACTGACAACCCGTTTACAGGATGAGAGAATTTTTCAAAAACGTCCAAGATTCAATGATCATCCCAAATTTCAACGTTCATTACAAAACGGTGTTTTGTACTGAAACATGCCCCTAACTCGTACAATTATTGGGCGATTCGTCGTAACCCGTTTCCAAATTTCTAGTAACATGGGCGCCAGGAAAAAGGTTACGATAATATTTGAACTCTTATTACTCTGATAAAAAACTGAATATTATCCCGCTAGCTGGGTCGATGGGTCACGTCAGAAATAATCGCTATTATCTATTAATAGCTGATTACCCGATCTGCTATTTATACAGAATGGCGAGGAATCTGAAAACAGAGATTATTTGATCTAGGTACTTATTAGCTTGAATTGGCCAATGAAAATCATTTTATCTTTCTTTCAAGAGAAACTTAATGTTTATTTCTTATCAATGCAGCAAATTAAAATGAAAAAAAAATACGTTGAAGAACTTTCTTGGTTCGAACCTTATATGGCGATTCTGGTCTTCGCATGCTCTCGACTGGTACTCCCTCGAAAACACGCCTTCCCTTCTTGTATTTGAAGCTCCGAAGTCCCGCAGTCCAGTTACCACGAATCTTCTTCTCTTCTTTCTTGACGAACACCACCGATTCACCGCTTCGCACCACTCAAATATTTGTTCCAGCTCCACTATATTAGGTCTGATGCCCGTACTCACCGTATAAATATCTAGTGCTTTTATGCTTACACCGCACAGAAAAATCTCTCAGTTCTATCTTCCGTTTATAGCAAGAAAATATGCAAAGTGCTAAAATGCACAAATTAATCTATTTTCGAGCGAACTGCTCACCGTCACGACATGCGACCGAATGAATTTTTCCTCCCTTTTAAAACCCCTAATGCCTCGCCTTGCCTCCACGGTCAAATGAATGTTTGTTTATCCTGACAACCACGACGTCGTTACTAAGGCGCCATATTGCCTATTATTTGCCCTGCCCATTTACGACAAATATTCTGTAATAAAACGTCCCCATATTGGTAAGTCACAGTACATTACTCCACAAAAACCTAACTCGTGTCTCTTGAGGACATGAACGCCTGATTTTGAGGCCTTGTGATACATCGTACGCGACTTATGCTCGACCCTCAAGCGTGAGTGCAGCGGGATGCATGTGCTCCTGCTCTCCCACCTATATCGTAAACTAAAAATTTCCATGCTGTCCGTCTTAATCTCTTTGATATAGGTCTGGAGAGTAATCTCCTCTCCAAAAGAAGCATACTTACGAGATTTAGTGTGATTCTTTGTTTTAACCGTCAAAAATCGTCATCTTTCCTTAGCGTATTATGTATAGAAGAGATAGTTACTTGGAACATTCATCAACGCAGTATGTAAATAACTGTTTGTTAATGCTTATAGTTTCAGTCAACATTAGAAACTGTGTCTAGTCCAACATCTTTCAAACGCCCTTCCTTCGCCTCGTTCCCCTTTTCGCGCTTTTTCACCTTTTTCCGGCCCGCTGCATGGAGCATCACGCGACCTTTCACCATTCAGAAGCTGCGAAGCGATATGCGTACGCCCCGCTCCTCCTTCCCTCCCTCCTCCCGCCTCTTTCCCTTCGTCATGCACCGCCCAACCCGAAGGACGAAGCACCTCGCCCCTCGCTGCCTCGCATCGCTACTCTATCTACTTCACCCTGCGCACGCCCTCACGTGCACCATGCGCTGTCGCTCCCCGACCAGCCGTGCTCAACCCCGCCGCACTCCGTCTCGTCGCACGCCGCCACGCTGCACTCCATCCCTGTAACTCATTCCCTCTCTCGCGCGTCCCTCTCACCCCCGCTCACGCTCTCACGCACATCAAGCACAGTCGATCTCCGACCGTCCACACACCGCTCTGTCGTACTGCACCCCCGCGCACGCCCTCGTGCGCACCAAGCTGTTGCTCCCCGGCCAGCCGGACTCCGGCCCGTCCCCCCTCGCCCCGCCGCACCCCGCCAAGCAGTTCCCCGTTCCCTGACAACCCTGCCGCTCCCCCGCACCCTAGACATCTCTCTCCCCCGCGCCACCCCGCCCTCGTTCTCTCCACACGTCACTCCGCCACCCGCAACTCGCCCTACATCCCTTGTTCCCTACGCATTACTCCGCCTTTTCCAACATGCCACATCATAAACTTCTCTCCCCGCCACGCGTTTCCCCGCCTCCCGTTCGCTGCACACGTCCCCCCGCCGCTCGAAACTGGTTCCGCGCCCGTCCCTTACACCTCACTCCGCCTAACCCCAACACGCCAAAACCTCGTGTCTTTCCCAGCGACGTCGCACTCACCCCGCCGCGTTGAATTCTCTCTGCCGCACTCCTCCTTACCCCACTCGCCCGCACCCCACTCGCCACTCCTAGCCACGTTCCTCCGCATTCTCTCCACCCGTCGCACTCCTCGGCTTCACTCTTCGCTCTCCAGCATTCCTTGGAAGATCCCGCCCAGCTCGCTCAGCCCGCCCAGCCCCGTACAGCCCCGCCCAGCCCGTCCCAGCCCCGCACATCCCCGCCCAGCCCGGCCCACCTTGCCCATCCCCGCCCACCCTACCCATCCCCGCCCACCCTACCCATCCCCGCCCAGCGCCGTCCCACCCAGTCCCGTCCACCCCGCTCAGCCCCGCCCAGCACCGCTCAGCCCCGCCCAGCTCCGCCCCGTCCACCTCCACCCCGTCCACCTCCGCCCCGTCCAGCTCCACCCCGTCCAGCTCCACCCCGTCCAGCTCCACCCCGTCCAGCTCCACCCCGTCCAGCTCCCTCCGCCAAGCTCCGCCCCGCCAAGCTCCGCCCCACCAAGCTCCTCCCCGCCAAGCACCGCCCCGCCCAGCCCCGCAACTCATCTTCCCTCCCATCCCTACATGATCCGGCCCGACCCCACCCGCGCAGCACCGAGCAGCTCCACCGCGTCCCCCCCCCCCGGCTCGCTCTCTTCGCCCCACTCCGCCTCGCCCCGCCAAGACTCCGCGCGTCGCCCCGCCCAAACTCTGCGCGTCCGCGAAGCCAGCGGCGCGCGTGATGGATGGCGCGAAGTGGAAATTTTCGCGCCTTCGCGTTTGTGCAAAACAAGTATCTCCATCTGCAAGGGATCGAAATACATCCTCGTGGATGCATTGAAAGGTCGGCACGTTTCAATTCACTCTTTGCAATGTGTTTGATATAACTGAATATATTATATCTAAACTAAAAAAAATCAAGTAAAATAATTCATATCATATGAAGCTTAAAATGTCATAAAAAGGTGTTGAAAACTTTGCAGTTTGTAATGGTTATTTTATAAGAATTTTTTTTGTTATAATTCTTGTGCCTTCACTTGTTTGTATCACCACAATCAATCCATTTTCTGTAAATGAGAATTATGAATTTATTTATTGAGGTACCATTGAACAACTGAAATTAGTACCCTAGTATTGAAATTTTGAATATAATGCGCAATGTTATTTGAACCTGAGGAAACATACATCATTTTGCGAAAAATTGTTTTAAAAGTAAAATTAGCTGCATTCTGAATCCCAACTGTGTACGTCTCTAATAACCCCCTACGCATACACGCCGAAGGTATACTGAACATGATAGCATTAAAGCAAAGCAAGAAATATTTAATTTTGTAAATTATGACCTAAGAAATAATATTTGTCCGGAGGAATTCGAAAATGAAGTTTTAAGCGCAGGAAGCATATCACTTTTGTATTATGCATGTGTATCTACGGTTTATTATTGGGTAATATAATATAATGATTGTGTTCGCCTTCAATCAGATTTTTGCACATCTCATAGATACTTCCTGAGCCACATACGGGATTTTGTGTCAATGTAGTCTAATAAATGGTACAAAATTGCCATCTTTTCCTAGATTTCTTTCACTAGCATCTTTATTGCGATGGCTTCCATAGCTTGCTTATTAAATAGGGAGATACTATGAAAATGATATGCAATTGGATGGGTGTAAATTCATAAATATGAAGTACATTATGACAGGAATTACTGTTGTTTACCTTGTACTCGTATTAATATCTACTACACCGAATACAATACAAAAGTTGTTTCATGTTGTATTTATTCTACAACTAATGTACAGTGTACAATGTACTACATTGGAACTCGTTATCAATTCTTTCTTTTCTTGTACCTCTGATGGTATTCATTTCATGTTTTACTCACATTCGTTGAACATTTTCGCTTATTTTTTTGTAATTGCCTGGTTTTCAGTAAGAATTTATCCAAAATTTAACCACAGGAAAACATAGTAAACTAAAATCATTGCATTCCCTATTCTTGCGGCCAATTTCCCCTCCAACAAATACAACCACAAATACAAAATGCAATTGTCCGATCGGACTATGTAATGTTTATATCACATGTATAAAATGATTTTAAGCTTCAGCATAATAAATGTCAATGTAAAACGACCCTGAGTGATTTAAAAAGAAAATTATTCAATGGAAGTAGATAAAGATAACTTATGTGCCAGTTTTAGTCATCATAATTAATTTTTACACAATAAATCGCAATTGTGAATATAAAGTTAACATTAATTTCGATTTAATACTTACCATATTTGAATAGTGCCCTACAACTTGACGAAAAAGTCAACATGTGATTCCACAGTCAATTGGACGATATTGGTAGGAAGCGCATTTATCTCTATTGGAAGTGAAAATCGCATTCGATAAATTCAAAAAAATATTTCTTAATGATCGCTTCAGAAATAAATATTTCCTGGAGCGCTTTGCTACAGAAAATAGAGGAACATCAATGTAGGTTGCAGAAAAAAAACGCGCGAGTTCAACTTTCTTCATTCTGACGGCTGTAAACAGCTGCATCGACCTTCGGGAAGCGCAGCTAGCACTCCGCATAGAGGTGCTTAGCGGAAGTGAAGGCGGAGAGATAAACATTCAAATTCACATGTACCTTACACAGCCATTTCCCCTTCCCTCGACTCGGCCCCATCCCTCAACGCACACTCTCTACCTCATCTCCCCATTCCGTCCCCTGATTTCCTACCCAGACCCCCACTATGTCACTCTCTCCGTCCCTCTATCCCTTCCCCCACCACTCCCACCACTTCGTCTTCCCAACTTGTTTCCTCCACCCCGTCTCCCAATCCCGTCCCTACAACCCGACGTTCTACCGCAGACCTCTTTCAATCATTCTACCTCGTCTCCGTACGCTGTCCCTCTATCCCGTTTCCATACTTCTTCTCCCTACCCCATTCCTCTGCCTCGCCCCCTACTCCGTCCCGTTCCCCGTCTCCCTACCATGTCTTCCTTTCTCTTCACCCTACCCCTTCATCCTCACCCGTCTGTACCCCGTCCTCCCCGGCCCACACCTCTTATACTTTCCCCCTACCCCAACCCTTAACTTGACCCCATTCTCCACCCCGACATCGTCACTAACTCCGTTCTCACCTTCTCTCCACCATATACCCACAACCCGTCCTCTTACTGCGACTCCGTTCTCTTAGTTGTGGTTTAATTTACTTCACTTCATTGTTCACTCTGTTGCTTGCGGTTCAACATCATGTAGAAACGATCCTTTACCTACAGTTATCCCATGTTTCCCTTTGTCCTTCCATTTAGTTCTTTACTCTTTACTTATTAATACTTTGCTTCCACATTTTGCTTTTTCCCATCTCCATTGTAGAATTCACGCGGTTGTGAGTTCTAGACACTAATAGAGATGGGAATGAATTCATGGGATTGCTCAATTATAGAAAATGAAACAATTAGTTTGCCCATTTTTTCCATCTCGTTTTCATCCACTTCCTCAATCTTTCATATCGACTCCTCGTTTCTTTGCCTTATCAGATTAATTTGTTTTTTCTTACCCATCTCTCTTTTTTCTCGCCTATCGATAATTTGGGATTCTCAAACTTGTCTCTTTCTATCTTTTCTCTTGATTCGCGTATCCCTGATAACACAATAATTTCTACCATTAAAGTTTTCTGCGGGTCGCATTGTCTTACAACGATCATACTATTTTTATCTATAACTTCAGCAGCTTTTTTACGAACATCGCATGAAATCTAAATACTGTGGCCTTACTCTCGGCCGCATATCACTCTTACATTCACTCACCTTGGTCCAGATAGCCCTGAAACAACAGTCATCGTGCAGTCCCCTCGTCTCTTCCCTCACGTTGCTCTCTCTTCCGGAGCGGATCCTTCGCCCACCTTTCCATCGCCTCCCCTCCCCTCCCCGCCCTTCCTCACTCGCGGCGCCCGGCGGCAGCCCGCATAACTTGCGCCGGAGCTCTTCCTTCGGCGCGTCAGGTTGCGGTGAGTGGGAGGGGTGAATACGCGCGGAAAAATTTACGCCGTCACGGGAAAAAGCGCTTCGGCTCCCGTCCCACCCCCGCCTTCGCCGCTGGAGCTAGTCCCTCTCCCGTCGCGTATATTTATCGCTTCCCTGCGTCCAATGGATAACAAACACCGCGAACTCCGATAAATGGAGACGTGTCTGCCGGCAAAACAGCTCCTTCTCTCTTTCCTCCGAGAAGGAGACTGGGAGGGAGATGGGCGCACCGCTTCTCTGAGCCACTCGCGCTCTTTCTGGCTGCTCTCTCCGTTTCGTCTCTACCTCTACCTGCCGTCCTTGTATCTGCTTGCCAATGCTTTCAGCTTCTCCACGGCATTAGCGACACACCATAAAGACACCTTTCGTTCTCTTTCTTTATTTTTTTCTTTCCTTGTCCCTTTCTTTCGTTCTTTCCTTCTTTTTTCTGGTTATTTTTCTTTCTCTTCTAATGTATTTTCAATTTAGACTTTTATAGGGCTTTTAGAGTCACTTGGACCTTCACGTTTCATTTTATCTTCGCTCTGCAACATTTCATTTTATTTCTGCTATTCGCTTCCTTCATATCATCGTCTTTTGTTTCATTGTTCTCTTTCAACTCCCTTTCCCGATTTTGCATTTCGTTTATCAATTTCTCTTCACATTTCCCCTCACGTTTCTTTCCCATGATGTCTTCAACAAAAATATTCATGTTTTTCTATTCTACACTCCCCCAATCTTTACAAGAACACATTTTCACTATTCTAGTTTATTTTTATCAAATTACTCATGTCAAATCTATAATTGTATTTATCAGGGTCATTACGCTTTCTTAACTTCTGTCCCCACAATTACTCATCTTCTCTACTTACTTTTCTTTCGTCCGAGTGGCCATCTCCCAGTTTGTGTTAATTCCTTCTTCCATTCCTCCTCTTCCCCATCTTCTTCCCAATCCAACCTTCAGCGCACCCCCGGCGTTCGCAAGTCTCTTGCCACCCCACGCGCCCAGTGCGACTCCGCCTGTTCTTGACAGATACATTAGGAAACGCTCAACAAGCGGTGACTGCGCCGCCGGTGGCGTGGCGTGGCGTGACGTGGCGGGGGCCGGGGCGGGGAGGGGGAGGAGGGGTGGCCGTGGAGGCGGGGGCGGCGAGGCCTGCGGCGGCGTCTTGGGGAAGAGCCTGATATAAATGTCAAAACCCCCGTTGGTGGCGCGCTGGCGCAGAGCAAGGGTGTGGGGGAGGACGCGGCGGGTGAAAGTCGGCGGAAGGCAGGCCCACTTCCGCAAAGATTTGAGAACACATCCCTCTCCGGCCGCATTCAAAGTGGGCGCTTCGGGAGAGATATCGAGCCAGTTCTCTACGCTGCACTACTTCATGGCAGACAGTGATTGGTGTCTTTATCTGGAATGAGATGCTTTCGCGGTTCTTGATACGCGATACCACGCAAGGACGAAATGTTGCGTGAGATATTTTATGCTTCGAAAACAAAAACAACTTTGATGTAATATATGTGATTTCCTTTGGGAATGAAATGCTGTTGTACCTTTAATATTCATTCCCGTGCCCTTCAAATATTCTATCGATTTGATTATTCTAATATCTTGCTACTTTTCTAATAAAATCAAATCACTTTCTTACTATTTCGTCTTACTTCGTAAGGAGAGAATATTTGGTAATTGTGTGGCGAAAATGAGAGATTTTTTGACAGAAAAACTCTGAATACCGAGCCCTGAAAATACAAAAGTCGATAAATCTTATTCCTATTTGAATAAAATGAATTCCTCAAGTACGTGTAGTAAGAATCCATTTTGCGGATACAGAAAAATCTATTCTGAACAAAATGTCTGTCTGCTTGTCTACCTGTGATTAACGCCAGCATCTAAACCGTTCAACTAATTTTCTCCTGAATCCCCAATTCCCCGATTGATGTAAAAGAACTCGAGATCCTACGAGTTAGAAACGGATGTGTTGATTTGGGGGTGTACTTTACGTGTATTTTAAAAAACCTTTTCAAAAGTTTCTCAAAAATGGCTCCATTTTTGTGATTTAAACTGTGGCTTCGAATAGCGTGAAAAATACTCTTAAAAATGGAGCACGCCTCTTTGCGTTGAAATCTTTTCTTTCGAAAATTGCAAAAGGTTAAGATTTTCTCTACAACTACAATATTGAATGTGTGTTGTTTTCTTAATGAAATTTTTTATTTAATGATACATGTTGAAATAAGATAGTGAACAATTTTCAAAATTATGATTAATTTTCGCGTATTTTTGCAAGATATGTACGAAATGTTCAACCACTATTTCCTCAAAACAAATACAATTTTCTTGTGTGTACCAAAGAACCGAAAAAAACTGATGCTGCTCCCATTTCTGACCAACACTGTATTTCTAAAACTGTAAAAACTAAGATTGCAAAAGTACAACATTCACGATATAAAATTTTATATAAGATAAATAAAAGCAATATAAAGAAGGTTGAGTTTTGATGAACATTCGAAAATTGCAAGAGTTAGTACCATTGAAGCATCAGTAGTTTAAAATACGCATCAAGTACATTTTTTACGTGCAAAGTGCGTAACGGAATATGTTTTTTCATCAAAAAGGACGATCATTCTTTCTTGAAAATTGGAATTTCATAATTCTTTCACCCAGTTTGAAATGGTAGGTGATATTCATGATATGATATTTATGTTTTCAATAATATAATTAGATTATAATATTAAGAGTTAAACATTGGTTGAAAAAATTTTAAAAGGAACATTTCCTTTTATGTGCTCCTAACAACAAATCTAATACAAGACAATTCCTATTCACATTTTCCAGAAATACTATTACCTTGAATAGTCAGAAGAGAAAGTAACGTTCACAGAAAGAGTATCACACATTCAATATATTTGCGTGATGATAAAGTAATGTATTTCTAAACGGTGTAAAGCGTTCAATGATGTAAAATATTTCTTAATGAAGATAGTTCTCTCTGTTAGGAAAAACTTGTGCAGTGTATCCTATTTGTACTTGCGTGTCTCCTCCTTTTACGGCACCAAAACAGATAAATACTCCCGTAAGTTTTTTCCACTTTACGTCAAATTAATTATAACATCCGCTTTTACGTATAGAATTATTTCGCATACTACATGATATGTTCACTCAAAGAATAAAATTTAGATAAAAATACGAAGACTGCCCAGTAGAATTTAACACTGACCTCAGAGAAATCTACTTCTCTTGTGCACTGGCTTTGCATAGTCCTTACTTGAATGTAATTCGATGCAATGGAAAGCCCATTAATTGTCTTCAGCAGCAAATAGTGCCTTTTACAAAATTTCTTTCTTCTCTCGCAATTCTCACTCGATTTTCATCAAACATTATCGCACATAATGAATTCAATTTGTCTTTGAAACGTATGTGTTCATACAAAGTCATTTGCCACTGTTGTTTTAATAAAATTTCAATTAGCTGAAAATGAGTTTTGTGCTGAATAAATGCTTTGTGTTTCTGAGCGACTAACAAAATAAAATGCAATTTTCAGCATAATAAAACACAAATCAGAATGCGCTCGTTAAAATCGCAATAGTATTTACTAGAATGGAAGTGATATAAAAGCCCTAAAAGGGTTTTATATTGCAACCTCTAATAATGATGTGCAGTAATCGATTTTACAAAAAAAATAGAATATATGAACTCTTCAAAGAAGATCATTTAAACCTTTTTTTCAAATAGTGTCTGGAACAACATTTTCGTTTTTTACTCATCTTTTAGTTCTTAATTCTACATGGTAGGGAAAAAGATTGCAGCTACCAAATTTATTTGAATACAAGTAGCTTCAAAACAATATTTAACTTTCTCATACGTGTAGTAAAGAGGAAATATGTATTTAACTTCTGAAACATGTAGTGTAGATAAATCGGCGCGATTGTAATGGAAATACAAATTTGGTAGGGGAGTTCTTGATAGCGAAAAGTTGTATGTCTCTGTGTGTGTGTTTGAAAACATCTGTCCTTTAGTCTGTGCCTTCAAAACGTCTGCGTTCCACAGCATTGGTCGTAAATCCATTTTATATCTCGCTTAAAATAAGACTACTTACATAACTTCACCATTCTATCATCCCTTTCTACCTTGTAAGTAAAGATTATAAATATTGCAAATTTTTTCTGTTTTTGACCATTAACTCGATCAAGATTTTTGTTCAGTTTCCATTGATCCGTTGTGCACATGTTGAATGGTTCCTTGCTACTCTAGAAAACATTATATGTAACTTCCTCAAAAAATGTCACAACTTTCTATAAATTACATTTTATTTTTTACGCATCAATAGTATTCCGTTTCCCTTTTTCATATAATTCCCAAAGAAAATGTATTGGTTTTCTATTATTTATTATAAATCCACACAAATAAATCCCGTAAGCGTGCTACTGCAGGAGGAAGAAATACTCCACAGTTTGCATAAATCAGATTTAGGACGAAAAAACTAGAATTCTAAAAAAAGATTCAGCCGCACACTCAACCTATGTGTCGTTTTGATATCCAAGTGCTACCATTATCCAAAACTCGTAAACGATTATTCTGCAAATAATCGAACATGAGATTTTGACGAAAATACACTTTTGAAATCTATGATACAGTAATAGTCTTTTGTGTGAAACATCTGTTCGTCTCTTTTTCCGTCTGTCTATCTTTGATTAATACCAACTCCTAAACCGTACATTGTATCTGCAAAACTGATAATACCTAATCACTCTTACTGATGCCACTGTCTCTCGAATTTGAAAGGATTTTGGGAGTACTTTACATGAAGCCAATGGCGGCTGGTGCCGCACGAACCAGGTTGTTGCAGACATACGTCATTCCTAGGGCTCGAACTTAGCGGTTTAAGTTCGGTCAAAATTCAAGAACGCGCAATGGGTTTTGTATACCAAATTTCACATCAACTAAAAAATAATTTTTTATTAAGTTGCGTAAAAGTAAATATTTTCGTCAAAACAAATGCTATTACATATTTCGAGCAATTTTGTAAGGATAAATTAATATTTTGAGTATTTTTACGCTTAATACTTTGAGTGAATACGTAATAAATGATGTGTGACTACTTCTAATCACCGTAATTCACTACACATTCTAAACAGCTCACACAGAACTCGTCCACGTCATCTATTTTCTTAATTCAATATTCATCGGTGGCTGAAATCCATCATAGGCTTTAGAGATGCTTCTTCACGTGTCGGAATTAGGATTCATTTGCAACACATTAGAAAGAGGTCGGGATAATACAAAGAAGTTCGCCTCAAATCGCATGCTAGGACATCCCGTTGTAGCTGAAATCCAACTCCCTCGATAACGTCAGCTCTCGGACGCTCACTGAGGCCTCTCTTCGTCTGTTAACGCTTGTAGGTAACAAGTTCATTCGAATAGATCACTCGCACGTTATTGAAGTGATATCTTTTTCATGTTAACGTGTCAAGGGACATTGGCTGAAAATTTCTGGCCGTTGTGCAACACTGCAACAATGCCACGAACAACCATCGCATGAAGTTTCAGTGACATTGAACTACACTGAATAAAAACTGTTATTTAGTCACACTGTAAATGAACAGGAGGGTTCGGAATTCTGCCTTTTTCCCAAATACCACCCACGTGATTGCACAGTCTATTCATTCCTAAATACACGCAGTCGCTTCTGCACTGTCTCCCTCTTTCTCTCCCCACTCTCTCTCCTTCCCTCTCTTCCTCTTTCATTCTCTTTCTCCCTTTCCTCTCTCTTTCTCTCACTCTCTCTCCTTCCCTCTCTCCCTCTTTCATTCTCTCTTTCTCCCTTTGTCTCTTTATCTCCCTCGTCTCTCTCTCCTCTCTCCCTCTTTCTCCCTTTCCCTCTCTTTCTCTTCACCTTTTCTTCTTCCTCTCTTTCTCCTACTTTCTCTCCTTCTCTCGCGTTCTCTGTCACCATTTCTCCCTACCCTATCTTTCATTCTCTTTCCCTTTCTCTCTCTTTTTCTCTCTTCCCCTCTCTCTCCGTCTCCATCTCTACGAAGTCTGCACTCGCACAGCGTGTCCTTGGGGCACACCATCTGCTGCGGGCCGGGGAGACGCAGATGCTGCAAGCAGAGCGGCGCCGCCACCTCTCCGCAGAAGGCGCATCGCCGGAATCCACTTTCACGCCCCATTATGCCCCGTTGTGGAGGCGTGCGGCCGGCAACCAATTGAATTACCAAATAATCAGAGCTCCTCCGCGATTTGCGACTGCTACGAAATTCATGGCTCAAGTGGAAATCTTTAGATTTCCAGTGGGAAGTTTCATAGGTTGTAAGAACAGCGCAAATGTATAGAAAGAAAAGTCTCAATTGTAAGCCTTTCTCCAAGGGCTTGGTGGGAACTTGATCAAAATGGGAGGGCAATACCGGAATAACATTGGACACCCACAATAAGCATACCATAATTTAGAAATACGGAACACAAGTAATCAAACTTATAACAAAAATAAAACTATAATTCCTGTACACCATTGTTATATTACAATAATAAATAATAAATCTGCTTAAACATGCACAATAATTTTCATTAATCTATGAGTATAGCAAGTTGTTTCTAAATGCATTATGAGTTTCTTTCAAATGTGACTTAAATTCATTATTTGTATGTGATTAATAAGATGGTTAAATGTATTTTGCATATAAGGAATATATTATTTAACTATTGATAGCCTCAATTCAGCATGGTCATAAGCACGTCCGTAGTCTCCTTATGAACTAACCCACTACACATCAATCGCTCCCACCGCCTCTATCTAGTACCAATTCGTTATCACAGAGTACCTTCTTTCTACGGACTTGTTTTATATGTTAGTTTTTAAACTCTTGCAATATTCAATGTGACATCTTCTTCAATTGTTTGCCTACCTGCTAGAGAATTTATTTCATGACACAGTAATCTATATATTTAAAAAAATAAGGTATTCTGCCATGGCTGCGTTTAGAGCTTCTACTGAACCGATTGTTGTATTTTTTCTTTTTAATGAAAGAATATGATTCCTAGATGTGTTATCAGATATTGTTAGTGTTGATTCACCAACATTTATGGTGTAAATTAATTAATTAAATCATTCTTTAATAGTACGCTTATCAATAGTCAAATGTTTTCTTTCGAAGGGTGGCAGTTTCTAAATCGATATATATGAGTCCATAGATGTGAGCCCACGCTGCTTGATGTTTTGTTTTGATTGTTGTGATTTGTTTACAATTCGTCAAGGTTTTGTTTCAGTGTAAAAATTTCATTGTGGTGTTGACAGATGGCATGTATTTGCTTCTGTGGTGTATTTTGTAGAGAACATTCGCACAGTGGGTTTTGCTCGGTTGTACTGAAGTAGTGAAGTTGTTTACAGGTGTAGAATTCCGAATCGTTGTCCACGCGCCCCAAAAGACGCAAACGTACATTAACAGAACGCAGGGAAAGAGAAAGCGTAGGTGTCGTGATAGTGAGGTCATTTCGTTTTCTATTGGGTCATAGTCTATTGAATGTCAGTTTTGTTCTGCTTTGTACTTTCCATGTGAGAGAAATTCTGCAAACGATTTACTCTGTGTGGCTTAAATGGGAAAATAAGTATACCTTCGAGCAATATGCCAGAAGAAATCAAACAGTTGTTTACAGCAGATGATGACACATCAAAAAACTTTAGAAGTAATATCCTTCAGTATAATAGTGCTATATCTTTTGTGCCGATATTGCATTGCTATCTGGTCATGGGCCATACGTGTTCAAAGTTTGGGAACTCATCACAGAATATCTTCGTTGTCCCCTCAAGATCCAATCAATGCAATATATTGTGAACATTAGTCTTTTACATTTATCTCAGATCTCACCGTCAAATTTTGACGGGTTCTCACTAGTAATAATTTATGTTACAAGGAAATCAAAATATGAATTTATTCACCATTAAATGCTGAGTTCCGAAGTAACGGTGAGAGTGAAGGTTCTATCTAACAGAACTAGAAACTTTTAATAATACATCTGAATTATGAATATATGCTTAAACTAAACACATGTTTCTTTGTGTTACATGTTCATTAACAAAATGTAAACAAGACAAACTGTTTCCAGATTCTAAATTGTTTTAGCAGTGAAATAAAATCAACAGCTATGAATTAAATATTTTAATGTTCACGAGAGTAAAATAGTTATTTATGTTTCCAAGAACGCAGTAGATAATGGTTTACAAATCTCAGAAGAAATAAAACATTTTCCCCTTCTAGCTGTTATCTTCAAATATTTGCAACTTCTTTCATGCACTTAAAGCTTTCTTGTCCTTCCTACGATTCTTTCTCGACTACTTACCACTCCTTTCCTATCTACTTTGCAGTCCTATTCTTTTCGTATCTACTCATCCATTCCCCATTGATCTCCCCCTACATTTGTTTTATAAATGCCTGCATGTACTGTAATCTCCTTATTCTATCATTTTTAACATTTTGTTTCCTATAAATACGTGAGAACTCAGATCTCTGTATTTTTGTTACCTGTATCTTCTATTTTACTGCGCCATTTTGCGCGATGTTTTCTTTTTTCCACTCGCGCATTCATAACTAGGTATAAAAAACTCCATTCCTACATCCGCCACTACTTTCCCTGTTGACATGACAACCACGCCGTCTCCTGTCCTTTCCACGATACTACCTTCTCCAATTGTTTCTCTCTCTCACAACTCCCTCCCTCCTTCCGGAAGGGAACACCGCGTATTCGCCCGCTCCCCACCTCTTCTGCGACTTTGCTTTCTCTGAGATTCGTCCGCCTCCAGGCACTGTTTATCGTTTGCTTCAGCGCAATGACTCGGAAAAATCTACATAATTCAACGCTGCAACTGCGATGGTAAACATCATACTCTCTCGGAATTCCAGAGAACTTCTCTGTGTGTCTTACTACAGCTATCATGTTAAATTTATTTTCTACGGTATATATGGCACATTTATTTGAATTCGTTGCGCGTCACGGCGCTTAAAGCTGATGCACTCTTGGACGGCGCTTAAAGAAACACTCCAGTGCGCGCTTGAAGCGGCTGCTTTTAGAGCTTCTTACTTTTGTTGTGAGTGCAGCATTACAAGAGTAGGATTGTCTAACGTCGTAGCACGAATAAAAAGTCCCTAAGGCACATCTTTTTCCCAAAGCACTGCAAGCAGCGGGCAAAATTCAAACGATTATGTTTTAAAATTAAGGTTCAATTTGTTTGGACTAGATATATTTAATGTAAAAATCTAGGAAAAATAATGCGAAAGGTTTTGCTATTTGGAACGTCTTGATCGGTATTTAGGTTTTAGGTAAAAACGTACTGGTGGTTGTAATGAATTCATAATATAACGACTTTTTTTTTACTTTTTGAAGTAGATGAATAAGAAACTGCAAAAAGACTGGTGTGGTCATGTAAATTGAATTCGTATTCAAATAAATAAAATTTGCGACGTAAATAAGTTGAATGAAAGAAACATTTATCGTAGCAACATTTAAATAAAAATTTTGGAAGTAATTCCAAATAGTAATGAAATATATTGTGGATTACTCTTTTAGATTAATACCATGTTATAGTGTGAATGCGTGCAATGTTTTTCTAAGTTCATGATGCTTTTTACGCATCGTAGGGGTTTGTTTATTAAACTAAACAGTGTAAACTTAAATATTACAAAAAGTAATAAAAAATTATGACAACAGGGATATTTTTATTTTTGCAACTTTAACATTAACAAAATCACCCATATTGATTCTTTGTTGTCCGGAATCCTTTAATGAAGAACCGAGCGACGTTCCGGACGTGGTATTGCAAACTTTTGAACCTACAACACATAAGCAAGAATTTAATCTTTATTTATTTTTCTCTTAAAGCTGTAAGTGTTTGCTCTTACGCATAATTCTACTTCAATGTTTGAACAGGAAAAGACGGTGTAATAAAAAGGAGGCCATTAAAACTAATTATTCAAACATTGGTTTTCGTATAATTTTCCTTCCAACATTTTCAAATTTTAAATAAAACATAGGTTTATTTTGAAGTCTGAAAGTTAAAAACCGTAATTAAAAACAAACATTTAAAGTATAATACTTGTATTAGCATGTAGGTCACGCAAGCATAGATGAGAGTCGAATTGAAAACACTTCAGAGGTTTTAGAGGCAGAAATAACAATGATCAGAAAAAGTAAGGCTACATAATGCAAGCGGCGGGAATTTTATTATCTAAAAGCGACGATAAAATAAAATACGCTTTTTCTGAAAAGTGAATCCAATTGAGCGCAAATTTTACTTGCTAATGAAGATGTCGATAGTATACTTAGTGAAGAAATCTGCAATTAAATGGAACTAGAACGATAACGATTTTATTGACGATAGTCTAAAGTAGGTGGTAAAAGCATATTTTTGCGAGGACCTGTCTTGATCTTGTTTCATAATAATAATAATCGAATAATTGAATACCGAAATTTAAGGTCCTATTCTTAAAGAAGCTAATCTGTAACACGGGTCACTCTGTCCTGAGTTCTTAATCCAACAATTCGCAATCGCTCCGGTCATCCAAACAGCACTAATACTCTTACCTATGGCGTGAATGGACAGAACCATGTAAATGTGATGGAGTCAGGCGATGAGTCGGGAATACAGTCAGTACAAAAAGGAATAGTGTCGAACCTCTGCCAATCGTTTCAACTGTTTGTTAAAAGATCCTGAACTTTTTTCCATTTGTCCCTATTGCAAAATTAAATATTTTAAATTCCTCTCGAAACTTCTTTGTTCATCTTACCTCCGTTTCCGTTTAAAATTAATCTTCTGAATCAGATAATATCTCTTGAACTGGCAGAATGGCGCTTACGCCATGCTTACTGACATATTGTTTGTGCAAGATGTTTTTGCGAGAGTCCTGAGGCATGACAGAGAATGAAGTCATTTCCTAATTTTCGGGTATGGTCCATTGAAAGCGATCGTGAATGTCTGGACTTACTTTTTATGTATGATGTATCATTTTGTATCTACAATATTTTGTTTCAAAAATACTTCATGAAACAAATAGCCTCGCCACGTAGAGAGATATCATTAAACATTTTGTTTGTCGTATTTCACAGTACATTCTCCGTATTCACACGCGAAGAATTCAGTCGCACATTACCGGTATAGTCATTGAGAAAGCGCAAAATCTGGATGTCAAATTCATCCAGATATTTTGTCAGTTACTAGCGGCGTTTTTGGTAAAATGAAGTCTCTCATATTCACGTTAAATGCTTCTAGTTTGTTTACTAGTAGGGCAAAAAACACATCACTTACGTAACTGAATAAAAACACATTTTAGCGTGTCACTTGTTTCTATTTACACATTTGAATGGATTTCAATTGTAAAACATTTAAAATATTTCACATTCATAACGCATTATTGATTACACATGACAGGCAGTCGCCCTAAATAAACAGAAAGCTTGAGCATGTAGAGTTATGACGGCGTGTGATATGCATCCTCACCCCACGCCCCCTGTTTCGCAGGATGTTTGCTACAAATGAGTGATTATTGACACGGTCAGCAAGCACGAACTTATTATTTTAAATGATGCAACTAAAGACGTAGAAATTGTGGTGCAAAAATACAAACTTACTTTAATCTTATTCAATAGAAAAAGAAATTGAGGAACTTGATGAGGTCGTACCCCTTTGATGAGCATAGGTTATGGATAGCTGTGACAATTTGGCGGCAATATATTTGGTTCTGCAGCATTGCTATAGAAGTTCTAGGGTTCACACCCCGACGATTGGGACCGGGAGCGGTAGCTCAGTGCATCAACTGATGTCACTGCAGCGCCTCTGACCGGGAGGTCCTGGATTCGAGTCCTGACGGCGGCAGGATTTTCGACACCAGCTTTTCAGATAGGTCGAATTCAGTCGCTGTCTGGAGGAGAATTCTATCAGCCGGCTACTTTGATCGGCAGTTTTCCGTGGTTTCGCCGATCAACACCAGGCGAATGCCGGAGCAGTACCATGGACCGCGCGCGATCTGTTCTTCCTCTTCATCGTCCTATCCTCTCCCCTTACACACACACTTACACTAACATGCACTACACTACCACATATTCTGGGAGATCGGTCGGGAGCTTAGAGCTTGTCCCGGTTAGTGCGGTGCCCCGCTGGTAGGAGAGTCCTGGTTAGGGGGAAACCCCACTAGCCGACGGTAGGTCGGCGCCGGATCTCGCCATCCAGCGGGGGAAGATCACCGTCATCTCTCGCAAAAAACATGCAGTAACGGGCCTAATGACCAAAGCAGTTGACGCGCCCGGAAACATGAAAAAATCAATCAATCAATCAAAAACGATGGGAGGTTGTTGAAACTAGACAGATAGATGTGTCGAATTCAACCACTTCCTGTACGAGATTTCTAGCAGCCGACAGGTCTGACCGGTGGTTTTCTGGAGTTTCTTTGCTTAGTAACAGGTGAATGCCGAAGAAGTACCCTGACAAATGGCCCACAAACCGCCCGAGATCCTTCTTTCATATACTTTGTCCTGTCCTATATCTTAACACACAATAACACGCATACATACACACTTTCACTAACATACATTACACTCATATACATATTCTGAATTCAATAATAATTTTAGAGTTCGGCTGAGTGTTGTAAAACCCGTTAGTTAAGGTGTAGGTCGACGTCGGATCTTGTATTCAAAATGATGGTATTTCATTGCCTATTATTGAACGGAAGGTTTGATCAATAAAGATAAATAATGACGAAAGGTAAGGTAGTTTAAATGCCTGTTATACGACCTTTGCCATGGTAACGATAGGAGCCAATGAGTGGGTGCAGGGGTACATTTTCACTCCAATTCTTTGCTGGGAGCTAGCCATGGTAATGAAGCCTCAGGAATGAACCAGGACCATCTAGGATGAGATAGCCTAGATGATGGAGATTCAACCTTTTTTGCATCGATCTCTTTTAAATAATTTGTGTACTTCAACTTTCCTTACATAGTATATACTTTTTCCTATACTACTTAAGTAGTAAGAGAAAGTTATGTAACGTTGCAGCAAAAACGGCGATTTTTCAGCAGTAAAATTTGTATTGTAGGTTTCTGATGCAAAGAAAGTCGATAATTATTGTTCCTATGGAGTACATTATTTTCTCAAACAGGTTTTGTAGTCAAAATCTAAGTTTTAAGGGTCCTTGATAGCGAAAAATCGGTTTTTAGATTGTATATTACAAAAAAGTATTCAGCAAATAACATATAAAAATGATACCGAAGTCTGATGTTCGTTGAATTCTCTGAATTTTCGTAACATACAATATTGTTTACATTTTTTTCGGCGACATCCTATAACTACATTATTAAAAATAGATATGTTTGTTCTGAATGAAAAACACTCTTTTGAAAAAATTCTTCAAAATTAGCTCCTTAAATGAGAACTTGAATAAATTCTTCAAAATATGAATAGGTTTTGTGTAATTTTATATTAAATAAACACATTTTTAAAACTAATATTTTATCAGAAACGGTTCCAATTTTTTTCTTTAGCCTTTGTGTATGAATAGTGCAAAACGCACTGAAATACATGATACAAATGCCTTTTTGATTTATTCTTTTCTTTTTTCAAAAGTTACACATTTTTTTATATTTCACTCGTCCTTAATTTACAACATTAGCAATTTTTTCGGACGCGGAAAAGTGACATTTTATTTTGCGAGTAGGAAAGGTTGCGACACGAGGCCCGTAGGTGAGAGGCGCAATCATACAAACAAAATAAAATTACTTTTAACGAATGTGTCCTACACTGTTTTATACAGTCTTACTAATTTTATTTTTATTCAAGTATAAAACACTTAAGGTTTATTTAAGGTTTAACATTAGGGCATTAGCGTCTAATACGTCCAGACAAAATCATTTTGTTTCCTTTGTTGCATTGATATATTTATCTAAACGCTTGAGCATCATCTCAAGTTTAGCTCTAGGGCTAAGAATTTGTCTTTTATCACGCTAAGCATACTATGAAAGAACTGCTTTTACTGGTGGCTATCTAGAAAGTATTTTAGGGGCTGACAACAGCTGAGAAGAAGGCAGAGGGCAGAGTTAGCCTAAAGAGATCAGAAAATTAACTACTGTAAGATAGTCTGTGCTATTCTGTACCATCATTAGTTTTCTCTATAATACACCGCATAGATAATCATTATATAAAGAATGGCACACAAATGACAAAGATAATTCCGAAAACAAATATCTTCGTAAATATCTCTATTTACTTACACTCATCGTAGACGTTTCCTATTCTTAAAGTGAGTCGCTGAGTTTCTAATCTTTATTGTTGGGTAATAGTTACAAAATGCAGTTTATGCTGAGTGTTTATTTCAGACCTGACTATCACATTTTACCAGTGCGTATCCGTGGATAATATTCTCAAATATATATTAATTTCGTGAATACTTCGTTGTAATTTCTCGAGTTTTCTAAACATCGTAACGAGGAATACAAAAAAAGAGAAGCAAATGTGTAATTTATTAGTTTTTCATTTTTTAGCTTAAGCTCACTTCATCAGAGAAGGGAATTGATAAATAAAAGTCTTATTAAATGAACCACTTTTTTACATCAAAATTCTAAAGCATTTTGGTTGCAAAGTGATTTGTAAACCCAGGATAATAATGTCTAAAACATCGTATGTTCATGATTTGAAAATTTTCACACGCCAAAGCTTCTTCCTCTCTCATGTGTAAGTTTATGTTTTCTAGTGGATGACATGTCTTAAACTCCAACGCATGAAGTCGTCCGCAGAAGTTCTGGAAGCACGGTGAATTTCATCATTGTCTATCATCATTATAAAAAACATGGTTGTACACTTTATCTTCCGTAACGTGAAGTTTTGGAGCTTTCTTTCCTTTCAAAGTGATATTTTCCTATTTTTCTTAGAGTTTTAAAGCTTTGTAACCGATATAGTATCCCTCAATTTACCATTTTTCTTATGGTAAATGCAGCAAATGGCGGAGTCTTAAGAGAGGTCGGTAGTGTAGGAATTTGGAAAGATTTTAAAATGAAATCCATTAAACTTCGGATTAAATTAGCAGGTGAACAAGCTGACACATATTGTACATAGATGCTTTAGAGTGCAGTTACAGGGAAGCAACCAACGCTACTGGTCGTACAGAATTAAATTGCTACTAGAACGTGCAGGTCTGGGAGACGTTTCTCTGGAGATGGTGGGAGATAGGGAACACGTGAGATAGAACGGCTAATTTCCGATAGACTTGCGGATATTAAGGCTAAATGCACCGAAAAATACTTATAGGAAAAATCAATAGATCGCAGCACTATCACACGGAATTTACTAGATCGATAACGTCTGAACAAATTGTTCGAATTTCGATCTGTAAACGGCATTGGACTCCTTTTTAAAATAGAATTCACGCTACGATGCCGTTTTTTCAAAAAATATTTCCAAAAAAAATTTTTAAATGATTTCTCATAGTTCCGGGAAGAAATTAAAAAATGTGGGCTTATAGCGCGATGACGACGTGCTTCCTGAATCCAACGCCGTATCAATCATGCAAATCGGATGAATAGGAGCGGCGTAAAGTGAAATTTCGGAAAAACTACCTCCTCCCCCCCCCTTCCCGCTTCATGCTTGCGTCACCCGGCCCTTTTGGAGGCTCCCTCGACGCGGCCGAACGGCCAAACCCGGCGGCCTCAAGAGGAGGGCGGCACGGGAGGAGGCCGTGCTCTCAGGCAGGCAAGCCGGGTCGTCATTTTTCGTCCCTTTCAATCTCAATATATTTTTCTCCACTTATCAAACTAGTGATGCTGTAACACAACCAAACGGTCTCATATCATCTGTAATAGTCGTATAAAACTATATATCTTGTTCACATATTTCCGTCTTCCTTCGAATACCATCAAAAAGTTATTTGAGGCACTACTCAAAATATCAATTCCGATTTGGAAACTGATTTCAAAAAGAAAATTGAACTAATTGTGTAGATATCACCAATATTCCATGTCCTAACATCTTATTTTACATACATTTTACTTCTAAGATCTTCCGTTATCATTCACTACCAGAAAGAATGAGCCGAAATTACGCAAGAGCTCTTTTATCCTGCGACTCGATTTTTGACTTCACCTGATGAATCTGTTTTCCCAAGTAAAATTTTAAAACTGTTTTCGTACTTTCGGACAAAATTGAAGAAGTGGTAAAATAGCGCGCAGGCGAGATGCATCCTGAATCCAACACTGTAACAAACACTAAAATCTAATATTAAGAATCGTGACATGTCCCAGCTTATTTAGTAAGTTATATTGATATGAAATGATTCTGTTATATTTGTATAAACTTGAAGATTGGAATAAGTAATTCCCGGCGCGTCATTTTGATACAAACTACGTAAATGATAACATAAAAGGATGTAGTGTAAATCATTGTATTGTGACATATATATGTATTTTTAATGCATTAAATTGTCATGAAAGCAATACAACTTTAACCCTTAGACAGGAACACCACACTAGAAGAGGAATATCCGTCTATGAGGGGGATAAATTATGTTTTGTTATACAGTTCGGCAACTTTTACATTTCTACATGAAGATACCATTTTTCTAAACATCGTACACGCTTATCAGTAACATTTAATCGGGTAGCAATTCAATTTATAAGATTTATATACTACTAGTAAAACGTAGCATACCAGTCACTGATAAACCTCATATTAGGGAATCAGAATGCAAACATATTAAATCGGCGATCCTCATCTAGGTGTCGAGAATAGGGATGCAACATTGATTTTGATATTTTCAAAACATAGATTTTGTATAGACACATGAACATATTTCGTAAAAAAATGAAACATTTATAAAACCTGATGTTTATTATCGATGTGCTTGATGTGATCGATGTTTATTATCGATGTGAATGAAAAGAACCGATAATCACAATTTTATAAAAAAGTTAAAATATGAAATAATATTGCATTATACCACTGTCAATACATGTGTTCGAATAAAGCGAACGGTGATTGTAACATCCTCATCCAGTAGACTATCTTTAGCCCAAGAAATGATCCCATTTTTCTGGCATTTCCTACGTATGTTCTACCGTACGCAGAGAGGCGGCCAACGCAAGCACTCTAGGTGTAAGGTCTCTCGCCCACCTTCCTGTACCCATTTGAGAAAGTTGTGACTCCATAAGATGACCCTTGCTCAATTATAGAAAATGAAACAATTAGTTTGCCCATTTTTTCCATCTCGTTTTCATCCACTTCCTCAATCTTTCATATCGACTCCTCGTTTCTTTGCCTTATCAGATTAATTTGTTTTTTCTTACCCATCTCTCTTTTTTCTCGCCTATCGATAATTTGGGATTCTCAAACTTGTCTCTTTCTATCTTTTCTCTTGATTCGCGTATCCCTGATAACACAATAATTTCTACCATTAAAGTTTTCTGCGGGTCGCATTGTCTTACAACGATCATACTATTTTTATCTATAACTTCAGCAGCTTTTTTACGAACATCGCATGAAATCTAAATACTGTGGCCTTACTCTCGGCCGCATATCACTCTTACATTCACTCACCTTGGTCCAGATAGCCCTGAAACAACAGTCATCGTGCAGTCCCCTCGTCTCTTCCCTCACGTTGCTCTCTCTTCCGGAGCGGATCCTTCGCCCACCTTTCCATCGCCTCCCCTCCCCTCCCCGCCCTTCCTCACTCGCGGCGCCCGGCGGCAGCCCGCATAACTTGCGCCGGAGCTCTTCCTTCGGCGCGTCAGGTTGCGGTGAGTGGGAGGGGTGAATACGCGCGGAAAAATTTACGCCGTCACGGGAAAAAGCGCTTCGGCTCCCGTCCCACCCCCGCCTTCGCCGCTGGAGCTAGTCCCTCTCCCGTCGCGTATATTTATCGCTTCCCTGCGTCCAATGGATAACAAACACCGCGAACTCCGATAAATGGAGACGTGTCTGCCGGCAAAACAGCTCCTTCTCTCTTTCCTCCGAGAAGGAGACTGGGAGGGAGATGGGCGCACCGCTTCTCTGAGCCACTCGCGCTCTTTCTGGCTGCTCTCTCCGTTTCGTCTCTACCTCTACCTGCCGTCCTTGTATCTGCTTGCCAATGCTTTCAGCTTCTCCACGGCATTAGCGACACACCATAAAGACACCTTTCGTTCTCTTTCTTTATTTTTTTCTTTCCTTGTCCCTTTCTTTCGTTCTTTCCTTCTTTTTTCTGGTTATTTTTCTTTCTCTTCTAATGTATTTTCAATTTAGACTTTTATAGGGCTTTTAGAGTCACTTGGACCTTCACATTTCATTTTATCTTCGCTCTGCAACATTTCATTTTATTTCTGCTATTCGCTTCCTTCATATCATCGTCTTTTGTTTCATTGTTCTCTTTCAACTCCCTTTCCCGATTTTGCATTTCGTTTATCAATTTCTTTATATCCCCTCACGTTTCTTTCCCATGATGTCTTCAACAAAAATATTCATATTTTTCTATTCTACACTCCCCCAATCTTTACAAGAACACATTTTCACTATTCTAGTTTATTTTTATCAAATTACTCATGTCAAATCTATAATTGTATTTATCAGGGTCATTACGCTTTCTTAACTTCTGTCCCCACAATTACTCATCTTCTCTACTTACTTTTCTACTATCTCCCAGTTTGTGTTAATTCCTTCTTCCATTCCTCCTCTTCCCCATCTTCTTCCCAATCCAACCTTCAGCGCACCCCCGGCGTTCGCAAGTCTCTTGCCACCCCACGCGCCCAGTGCGACTCCGCCTGTTCTTGACAGATACATTAGGAAACGCTCAACAAGCGGTGACTGTGCCGCCGGTGGCGTGGCGTGGCGTGACGTGGCGGGGGCCGGGGCGGGGAGGGGGAGGAGGGGTGGCCGTGGAGGCGGGGGCGGCGAGGCCTGCGGCGGCGTCTTGGGGAAGAGTCTGATATAAATGTCAAAACCCCCGTTGGTGGCGCACTGGCGCAGAGCAAGGGTGTGGGGGAGGACGCGGCGGGTGAAAGTCGGCGGAAGGCAGGCCCACTTCCGCAAAGATTTGAGAACACATCCCTCTCCGGCCGCATTCAAAGTGGGCGCTTTGGGAGAGATATCGAGCCAGTTCTCTACGCTGCGCTACTTCATGGCAGACAGTGATTGGTGTCTTTATCTGGAATGAGATGCTTTCGCGGTTCTTGATACGCGATACCACGCAAGGACGAAATGTTGCGTGAGATATTTTATGCTTCGAAAACAAAAACAACTTTGATGTAATATATGTGATTTCCTTTGGGAATGAAATGCTGTTGTACCTTTAATATTCATTCCCGTGCCCTTCAAATATTCTATCGATTTGATTATTCTAATATCTTGCTACTTTTCTAATAAAATCAAATCACTTTCTTACTATTTCGTCTTACTTCGTAAGGAGAGAATATTTGGTAATTGTGTGGCGAAAATGAGCGATTTTTTGACAGAAAAACTCTGAATACCGAGCCCTGAAAATACAAAAGTTGATAAATCTTATTCCTATTTGAATAAAATGAATTCCTCAAGTACGTGTAGTAAGAATCCATTTTGCGGATACAGAAAAATCTATTCTGAACAAAATGTCTGTCTGCTTGTCTACCTGTGATTAACGCCAGCATCTAAACCGTTCAACTAATTTTCTCCTGAATCCCCAATTCCCCGATTGATGTAAAAGAACTCGAGATCCTACGAGTTAGAAACGGATGTGTTGATTTGGGGGTGTACTTTACGTGTATTTTAAAAAACCTTTTCAAAAGTTTCTCAAAAATGGCTCCATTTTTGTGATTTAAACTGTGGCTTCGAATAGCGTGAAAAATACTCTTAAAAATGGAGCACGCCTCTTTGCGTTGAAATCTTTTCTTTCGAAAATTGCAAAAGGTTAAGATTTTCTCTACAACTACAATATTGAATGTGTGTTGTTTTCTTAATGAAATTTTTTATTTAATGATACATGTTGAAATAAGATAGTGAACAATTTTCAAAATTATGATTAATTTTCGCGTATTTTTGCAAGATATGTACGAAATGTTCAACCACTATTTCCTCAAAACAAATACAATTTTCTTGTGTGTACCAAAGAACCGAAAAAAACTGATGCTGCTCCCATTTCTGACCAACACTGTATTTCTAAAACTGTAAAAACTAAGATTGCAAAAGTACAACATTCACGATATAAAATTTTATATAAGATAAATAAAAGCAATATAAAGAAGGTTGAGTTTTGATGAACATTCGAAAATTGCAAGAGTTAGTACCATTGAAGCATCAGTAGTTTAAAATACGCATCAAGTACATTTTTTACGTGCAAAGTGCGTAACGGAATATGTTTTTTCATCAAAAAGGACGATCATTCTTTCTTGAAAATTGGAATTTCATAATTCTTTCACCCAGTTTGAAATGGTAGGTGATATTCATGATATGATATTTATGTTTTCAATAATATAATTAGATTATAATATTAAGAGTTAAACATTGGTTGAAAAAATTTTAAAAGGAACATTTCCTTTTATGTGCTCCTAACAACAAATCTAATACAAGACAATTCCTATTCACATTTTCCAGAAATACTATTACCTTGAATAGTCAGAAGAGAAAGTAACGTTCACAGAAAGAGTATCACACATTCAATATATTTGCGTGATGATAAAGTAATGTATTTCTAAACGGTGTAAAGCGTTCAATGATGTAAAATATTTCTTAATGAAGATAGTTCTCTCTGTTAGGAAAAACTTGTGCAGTGTATCCTATTTGTACTTGCGTGTCTCCTCCTTTTACGGCACCAAAACAGATAAATACTCCCGTAAGTTTTTTCCACTTTACGTCAAATTAATTATAACATCCGCTTTTACGTATAGAATTATTTCGCATACTACATGATATGTTCACTCAAAGAATAAAATTTAGATAAAAATACGAAGACTGCCCAGTAGAATTTAACACTGACCTCAGAGAAATCTACTTCTCTTGTGCACTGGCTTTGCATAGTCCTTACTTGAATGTAATTCGATGCAATGGAAAGCCCATTAATTGTCTTCAGCAGCAAATAGTGCCTTTTACAAAATTTCTTTCTTCTCTCGCAATTCTCACTCGATTTTCATCAAACATTATCGCACATAATGAATTCAATTTGTCTTTGAAACGTATGTGTTCATACAAAGTCATTTGCCACTGTTGTTTTAATAAAATTTCAATTAGCTGAAAATGAGTTTTGTGCTGAATAAATGCTTTGTGTTTCTGAGCGACTAACAAAATAAAATGCAATTTTCAGCATAATAAAACACAAATCAGAATGCGCTCGTTAAAATCGCAATAGTATTTACTAGAATGGAAGTGATATAAAAGCCCTAAAAGGGTTTTATATTGCAACCTCTAATAATGATGTGCAGTAATCGATTTTACAAAAAAAATAGAATATATGAACTCTTCAAAGAAGATCATTTAAACCTTTTTTTCAAATAGTGTCTGGAACAACATTTTCGTTTTTTACTCATCTTTTAGTTCTTAATTCTACATGGTAGGGAAAAAGATTGCAGCTACCAAATTTATTTGAATACAAGTAGCTTCAAAACAATATTTAACTTTCTCATACGTGTAGTAAAGAGGAAATATGTATTTAACTTCTGAAACATGTAGTGTAGATAAATCGGCGCGATTGTAATGGAAATACAAATTTGGTAGGGGAGTTCTTGATAGCGAAAAGTTGTATGTCTCTGTGTGTGTGTTTGAAAACATCTGTCCTTTAGTCTGTGCCTTCAAAACGTCTGCGTTCCACAGCATTGGTCGTAAATCCATTTTATATCTCGCTTAAAATAAGACTACTTACATAACTTCACCATTCTATCATCCCTTTCTACCTTGTAAGTAAAGATTATAAATATTGCAAATTTTTTCTGTTTTTGACCATTAACTCGATCAAGATTTTTGTTCAGTTTCCATTGATCCGTTGTGCACATGTTGAATGGTTCCTTGCTACTCTAGAAAACATTATATGTAACTTCCTCAAAAAATGTCACAACTTTCTATAAATTACATTTTATTTTTTACGCATCAATAGTATTCCGTTTCCCTTTTTCATATAATTCCCAAAGAAAATGTATTGGTTTTCTATTATTTATTATAAATCCACACAAATAAATCCCGTAAGCGTGCTACTGCAGGAGGAAGAAATACTCCACAGTTTGCATAAATCAGATTTAGGACGAAAAAACTAGAATTCTAAAAAAAGATTCAGCCGCACACTCAACCTATGTGTCGTTTTGATATCCAAGTGCTACCATTATCCAAAACTCGTAAACGATTATTCTGCAAATAATCGAACATGAGATTTTGACGAAAATACACTTTTGAAATCTATGATACAGTAATAGTCTTTTGTGTGAAACATCTGTTCGTCTCTTTTTCCGTCTGTCTATCTTTGATTAATACCAACTCCTAAACCGTACATTGTATCTGCAAAACTGATAATACCTAATCACTCTTACTGATGCCACTGTCTCTCGAATTTGAAAGGATTTTGGGAGTACTTTACATGAAGCCAATGGCGGCTGGTGCCGCACGAACCAGGTTGTTGCAGACATACGTCATTCCTAGGGCTCGAACTTAGCGGTTTAAGTTCGGTCAAAATTCAAGAACGCGCAATGGGTTTTGTATACCAAATTTCACATCAACTAAAAAATAATTTTTTATTAAGTTGCGTAAAAGTAAATATTTTCGTCAAAACAAATGCTATTACATATTTCGAGCAATTTTGTAAGGATAAATTAATATTTTGAGTATTTTTACGCTTAATACTTTGAGTGAATACGTAATAAATGATGTGTGACTACTTCTAATCACCGTAATTCACTACACATTCTAAACAGCTCACACAGAACTCGTCCACGTCATCTATTTTCTTAATTCAATATTCATCGGTGGCTGAAATCCATCATAGGCTTTAGAGATGCTTCTTCACGTGTCGGAATTAGGATTCATTTGCAACACATTAGAAAGAGGTCGGGATAATACAAAGAAGTTCGCCTCAAATCGCATGCTAGGACATCCCGTTGTAGCTGAAATCCAACTCCCTCGATAACGTCAGCTCTCGGACGCTCACTGAGGCCTCTCTTCGTCTGTTAACGCTTGTAGGTAACAAGTTCATTCGAATAGATCACTCGCACGTTATTGAAGTGATATCTTTTTCATGTTAACGTGTCAAGGGACATTGGCTGAAAATTTCTGGCCGTTGTGCAACACTGCAACAATGCCACGAACAACCATCGCATGAAGTTTCAGTGACATTGAACTACACTGAATAAAAACTGTTATTTAGTCACACTGTAAATGAACAGGAGGGTTCGGAATTCTGCCTTTTTCCCAAATACCACCCACGTGATTGCACAGTCTATTCATTCCTAAATACACGCAGTCGCTTCTGCACTGTCTCCCTCTTTCTCTCCCCACTCTCTCTCCTTCCCTCTCTTCCTCTTTCATTCTCTTTCTCCCTTTCCTCTCTCTTTCTCTCACTCTCTCTCCTTCCCTCTCTCCCTCTTTCATTCTCTCTTTCTCCCTTTGTCTCTTTATCTCCCTCGTCTCTCTCTCCTCTCTCCCTCTTTCTCCCTTTCCCTCTCTTTCTCTTCACCTTTTCTTCTTCCTCTCTTTCTCCTACTTTCTCTCCTTCTCTCGCGTTCTCTGTCACCATTTCTCCCTACCCTATCTTTCATTCTCTTTCCCTTTCTCTCTCTTTTTCTCTCTTCCCCTCTCTCTCCGTCTCCATCTCTACGAAGTCTGCACTCGCACAGCGTGTCCTTGGGGCACACCATCTGCTGCGGGCCGGGGAGACGCAGATGCTGCAAGCAGAGCGGCGCCGCCACCTCTCCGCAGAAGGCGCATCGCCGGAATCCACTTTCACGCCCCATTATGCCCCGTTGTGGAGGCGTGCGGCCGGCAACCAATTGAATTACCAAATAATCAGAGCTCCTCCGCGATTTGCGACTGCTACGAAATTCATGGCTCAAGTGGAAATCTTTAGATTTCCAGTGGGAAGTTTCATAGGTTGTAAGAACAGCGCAAATGTATAGAAAGAAAAGTCTCAATTGTAAGCCTTTCTCCAAGGGCTTGGTGGGAACTTGATCAAAATGGGAGGGCAATACCGGAATAACATTGGACACCCACAATAAGCATACCATAATTTAGAAATACGGAACACAAGTAATCAAACTTATAACAAAAATAAAACTATAATTCCTGTACACCATTGTTATATTACAATAATAAATAATAAATCTGCTTAAACATGCACAATAATTTTCATTAATCTATGAGTATAGCAAGTTGTTTCTAAATGCATTATGAGTTTCTTTCAAATGTGACTTAAATTCATTATTTGTATGTGATTAATAAGATGGTTAAATGTATTTTGCATATAAGGAATATATTATTTAACTATTGATAGCCTCAATTCAGCATGGTCATAAGCACGTCCGTAGTCTCCTTATGAACTAACCCACTACACATCAATCGCTCCCACCGCCTCTATCTAGTACCAATTCGTTATCACAGAGTACCTTCTTTCTACGGACTTGTTTTATATGTTAGTTTTTAAACACTTGCAATATTCAATGTGACATCTTCTTCAATTGTTTGCCTACCTGCTAGAGAATTTATTTCATGACACAGTAATAATAATTTATGTTACAAGGAAATCAAAATATGAATTTATTCACCATTAAAGGCTGAGTTCCGAAGTAACGGTGAGAGTGACGATTCTATCTAACAGAACTAGAAACTTTAATAATACATCTGAATTATGAATATATGCTTAAACTAAACACATGTTTCTTTGTGTTAGATGTTCATTAACAAAATGTAAACAAGGCAAACAGTTTCCAGATTCTAAATTGTTTTAGCAGTGAAATAAAATCAACAGCTATGAATTAAATATTTTAATGTTCACGAGAGTAAAATAGTTATTTATGTTTCCAAGAACGCAGTAGATAATGGTTTACAAATCTCTGAAGAAATAAAACATTTTCCCGTTCTAGCTGTTATCTTCAAACATTTTTAACTTCTTTCATGCACTTAAAGCTTTCTTGTCCTTCCTACGATTCTTTCTCGACTACTTACCACTCCTTTCCTATCTACTTTGCAGTCCTATTCTTTTCGTATCTACTCATCCATTCCCCATTGATCTCCCCCTACATTTGTTTTATAAATGCCTGCATGTACTGTAATCTCCTTATTCTATCATTTTTAACATTTTGTTTCCTATAAATACGTGAGAACTCAGATCTCTGTATTTTTGTTACCTGTATCTTCTATTTTACTGCGCCATTTTGCGCGATGTTTTCTTTTTTCCACTCGCGCATTCATAACTAGGTATAAAAAACTCCATTCCTACATCCGCCACTACTTTCCCTGTTGACATGACAACCACGCCGTCTCCTGTCCTTTCCACGATACTACCTTCTCCAATTGTTTCTCTCTCTCACAACTCCCTCCCTCCTTCCGGAAGGGAACACCGCGTATTCGCCCGCTCCCCACCTCTTCTGCGACTTTGCTTTCTCTGAGATTCGTCCGCCTCCAGGCACTGTTTATCGTTTGCTTCAGCGCAATGACTCGGAAAAATCTACATAATTCAACGCTGCAACTGCGATGGTAAACATCATACTCTCTCGGAATTCCAGAGAACTTCTCTGTGTGTCTTACTACAGCTATCATGTTAAATTTATTTTCTACGGTATATATGGCACATTTATTTGAATTCGTTGCGCGTCACGGCGCTTAAAGCTGATGCACTCTTGGACGGCGCTTAAAGAAACACTCCAGTGCGCGCTTGAAGCGGCTGCTTTTAGAGCTTCTTACTTTTGTTGTGAGTGCAGCATTACAAGAGTAGGATTGTCTAACGTCGTAGCACGAATAAAAAGTCCCTAAGGCACATCTTTTTCCCAAAGCACTGCAAGCAGCGGGCAAAATTCAAACGATTATGTTTTAAAATTAAGGTTCAATTTGTTTGGACTAGATATATTTAATGTAAAAATCTAGGAAAAATAATGCGAAAGGTTTTGCTATTTGGAACGTCTTGATCGGTATTTAGGTTTTAGGTAAAAACGTACTGGTGGTTGTAATGAATTCATAATATAACGACTTTTTTTTTACTTTTTGAAGTAGATGAATAAGAAACTGCAAAAAGACTGGTGTGGTCATGTAAATTGAATTCGTATTCAAATAAATAAAATTTGCGACGTAAATAAGTTGAATGAAAGAAACATTTATCGTAGCAACATTTAAATAAAAATTTTGGAAGTAATTCCAAATAGTAATGAAATATATTGTGGATTACTCTTTTAGATTAATACCATGTTATAGTGTGAATGCGTGCAATGTTTTTCTAAGTTCATGATGCTTTTTACGCATCGTAGGGGTTTGTTTATTAAACTAAACAGTGTAAACTTAAATATTACAAAAAGTAATAAAAAATTATGACAACAGGGATATTTTTATTTTTGCAACTTTAACATTAACAAAATCACCCATATTGATTCTTTGTTGTCCGGAATCCTTTAATGAAGAACCGAGCGACGTTCCGGACGTGGTATTGCAAACTTTTGAACCTACAACACATAAGCAAGAATTTAATCTTTATTTATTTTTCTCTTAAAGCTGTAAGTGTTTGCTCTTACGCATAATTCTACTTCAATGTTTGAACAGGAAAAGACGGTGTAATAAAAAGGAGGCCATTAAAACTAATTATTCAAACATTGGTTTTCGTATAATTTTCCTTCCAACATTTTCAAATTTTAAATAAAACATAGGTTTATTTTGAAGTCTGAAAGTTAAAAACCGTAATTAAAAACAAACATTTAAAGTATAATACTTGTATTAGCATGTAGGTCACGCAAGCATAGATGAGAGTCGAATTGAAAACACTTCAGAGGTTTTAGAGGCAGAAATAACAATGATCAGAAAAAGTAAGGCTACATAATGCAAGCGGCGGGAATTTTATTATCTAAAAGCGACGATAAAATAAAATACGCTTTTTCTGAAAAGTGAATCCAATTGAGCGCAAATTTTACTTGCTAATGAAGATGTCGATAGTATACTTAGTGAAGAAATCTGCAATTAAATGGAACTAGAACGATAACGATTTTATTGACGATAGTCTAAAGTAGGTGGTAAAAGCATATTTTTGCGAGGACCTGTCTTGATCTTGTTTCATAATAATAATAATCGAATAATTGAATACCGAAATTTAAGGTCCTATTCTTAAAGAAGCTAATCTGTAACACGGGTCACTCTGTCCTGAGTTCTTAATCCAACAATTCGCAATCGCTCCGGTCATCCAAACAGCACTAATACTCTTACCTATGGCGTGAATGGACAGAACCATGTAAATGTGATGGAGTCAGGCGATGAGTCGGGAATACAGTCAGTACAAAAAGGAATAGTGTCGAACCTCTGCCAATCGTTTCAACTGTTTGTTAAAAGATCCTGAACTTTTTTCCATTTGTCCCTATTGCAAAATTAAATATTTTAAATTCCTCTCGAAACTTCTTTGTTCATCTTACCTCCGTTTCCGTTTAAAATTAATCTTCTGAATCAGATAATATCTCTTGAACTGGCAGAATGGCGCTTACGCCATGCTTACTGACATATTGTTTGTGCAAGATGTTTTTGCGAGAGTCCTGAGGCATGACAGAGAATGAAGTCATTTCCTAATTTTCGGGTATGGTCCATTGAAAGCGATCGTGAATGTCTGGACTTACTTTTTATGTATGATGTATCATTTTGTATCTACAATATTTTGTTTCAAAAATACTTCATGAAACAAATAGCCTCGCCACGTAGAGAGATATCATTAAACATTTTGTTTGTCGTATTTCACAGTACATTCTCCGTATTCACACGCGAAGAATTCAGTCGCACATTACCGGTATAGTCATTGAGAAAGCGCAAAATCTGGATGTCAAATTCATCCAGATATTTTGTCAGTTACTAGCGGCGTTTTTGGTAAAATGAAGTCTCTCATATTCACGTTAAATGCTTCTAGTTTGTTTACTAGTAGGGCAAAAAACACATCACTTACGTAACTGAATAAAAACACATTTTAGCGTGTCACTTGTTTCTATTTACACATTTGAATGGATTTCAATTGTAAAACATTTAAAATATTTCACATTCATAACGCATTATTGATTACACATGACAGGCAGTCGCCCTAAATAAACAGAAAGCTTGAGCATGTAGAGTTATGACGGCGTGTGATATGCATCCTCACCCCACGCCCCCTGTTTCGCAGGATGTTTGCTACAAATGAGTGATTATTGACACGGTCAGCAAGCACGAACTTATTATTTTAAATGATGCAACTAAAGACGTAGAAATTGTGGTGCAAAAATACAAACTTACTTTAATCTTATTCAATAGAAAAAGAAATTGAGGAACTTGATGAGGTCGTACCCCTTTGATGAGCATAGGTTATGGATAGCTGTGACAATTTGGCGGCAATATATTTGGTTCTGCAGCATTGCTATAGAAGTTCTAGGGTTCACACCCCGACGATTGGGACCGGGAGCGGTAGCTCAGTGCATCAACTGATGTCACTGCAGCGCCTCTGACCGGGAGGTCCTGGATTCGAGTCCTGACGGCGGCAGGATTTTCGACACCAGCTTTTCAGATAGGTCGAATTCAGTCGCTGTCTGGAGGAGAATTCTATCAGCCGGCTACTTTGATCGGCAGTTTTCCGTGGTTTCGCCGATCAACACCAGGCGAATGCCGGAGCAGTACCATGGACCGCGCGCGATCTGTTCTTCCTCTTCATCGTCCTATCCTCTCCCCTTACACACACACTTACACTAACATGCACTACACTACCACATATTCTGGGAGATCGGTCGGGAGCTTAGAGCTTGTCCCGGTTAGTGCGGTGCCCCGCTGGTAGGAGAGTCCTGGTTAGGGGGAAACCCCACTAGCCGACGGTAGGTCGGCGCCGGATCTCGCCATCCAGCGGGGGAAGATCACCGTCATCTCTCGCAAAAAACATGCAGTAACGGGCCTAATGACCAAAGCAGTTGACGCGCCCGGAAACATGAAAAAATCAATCAATCAATCAAAAACGATGGGAGGTTGTTGAAACTAGACAGATAGATGTGTCGAATTCAACCACTTCCTGTACGAGATTTCTAGCAGCCGACAGGTCTGACCGGTGGTTTTCTGGAGTTTCTTTGCTTAGTAACAGGTGAATGCCGAAGAAGTACCCTGACAAATGGCCCACAAACCGCCCGAGATCCTTCTTTCATATACTTTGTCCTGTCCTATATCTTAACACACAATAACACGCATACATACACACTTTCACTAACATACATTACACTCATATACATATTCTGAATTCAATAATAATTTTAGAGTTCGGCTGAGTGTTGTAAAACCCGTTAGTTAAGGTGTAGGTCGACGTCGGATCTTGTATTCAAAATGATGGTATTTCATTGCCTATTATTGAACGGAAGGTTTGATCAATAAAGATAAATAATGACGAAAGGTAAGGTAGTTTAAATGCCTGTTATACGACCTTTGCCATGGTAACGATAGGAGCCAATGAGTGGGTGCAGGGGTACATTTTCACTCCAATTCTTTGCTGGGAGCTAGCCATGGTAATGAAGCCTCAGGAATGAACCAGGACCATCTAGGATGAGATAGCCTAGATGATGGAGATTCAACCTTTTTTGCATCGATCTCTTTTAAATAATTTGTGTACTTCAACTTTCCTTACATAGTATATACTTTTTCCTATACTACTTAAGTAGTAAGAGAAAGTTATGTAACGTTGCAGCAAAAACGGCGATTTTTCAGCAGTAAAATTTGTATTGTAGGTTTCTGATGCAAAGAAAGTCGATAATTATTGTTCCTATGGAGTACATTATTTTCTCAAACAGGTTTTGTAGTCAAAATCTAAGTTTTAAGGGTCCTTGATAGCGAAAAATCGGTTTTTAGATTGTATATTACAAAAAAGTATTCAGCAAATAACATATAAAAATGATACCGAAGTCTGATGTTCGTTGAATTCTCTGAATTTTCGTAACATACAATATTGTTTACATTTTTTTCGGCGACATCCTATAACTACATTATTAAAAATAGATATGTTTGTTCTGAATGAAAAACACTCTTTTGAAAAAATTCTTCAAAATTAGCTCCTTAAATGAGAACTTGAATAAATTCTTCAAAATATGAATAGGTTTTGTGTAATTTTATATTAAATAAACACATTTTTAAAACTAATATTTTATCAGAAACGGTTCCAATTTTTTTCTTTAGCCTTTGTGTATGAATAGTGCAAAACGCACTGAAATACATGATACAAATGCCTTTTTGATTTATTCTTTTCTTTTTTCAAAAGTTACACATTTTTTTATATTTCACTCGTCCTTAATTTACAACATTAGCAATTTTTTCGGACGCGGAAAAGTGACATTTTATTTTGCGAGTAGGAAAGGTTGCGACACGAGGCCCGTAGGTGAGAGGCGCAATCATACAAACAAAATAAAATTACTTTTAACGAATGTGTCCTACACTGTTTTATACAGTCTTACTAATTTTATTTTTATTCAAGTATAAAACACTTAAGGTTTATTTAAGGTTTAACATTAGGGCATTAGCGTCTAATACGTCCAGACAAAATCATTTTGTTTCCTTTGTTGCATTGATATATTTATCTAAACGCTTGAGCATCATCTCAAGTTTAGCTCTAGGGCTAAGAATTTGTCTTTTATCACGCTAAGCATACTATGAAAGAACTGCTTTTACTGGTGGCTATCTAGAAAGTATTTTAGGGGCTGACAACAGCTGAGAAGAAGGCAGAGGGCAGAGTTAGCCTAAAGAGATCAGAAAATTAACTACTGTAAGATAGTCTGTGCTATTCTGTACCATCATTAGTTTTCTCTATAATACACCGCATAGATAATCATTATATAAAGAATGGCACACAAATGACAAAGATAATTCCGAAAACAAATATCTTCGTAAATATCTCTATTTACTTACACTCATCGTAGACGTTTCCTATTCTTAAAGTGAGTCGCTGAGTTTCTAATCTTTATTGTTGGGTAATAGTTACAAAATGCAGTTTATGCTGAGTGTTTATTTCAGACCTGACTATCACATTTTACCAGTGCGTATCCGTGGATAATATTCTCAAATATATATTAATTTCGTGAATACTTCGTTGTAATTTCTCGAGTTTTCTAAACATCGTAACGAGGAATACAAAAAAAGAGAAGCAAATGTGTAATTTATTAGTTTTTCATTTTTTAGCTTAAGCTCACTTCATCAGAGAAGGGAATTGATAAATAAAAGTCTTATTAAATGAACCACTTTTTTACATCAAAATTCTAAAGCATTTTGGTTGCAAAGTGATTTGTAAACCCAGGATAATAATGTCTAAAACATCGTATGTTCATGATTTGAAAATTTTCACACGCCAAAGCTTCTTCCTCTCTCATGTGTAAGTTTATGTTTTCTAGTGGATGACATGTCTTAAACTCCAACGCATGAAGTCGTCCGCAGAAGTTCTGGAAGCACGGTGAATTTCATCATTGTCTATCATCATTATAAAAAACATGGTTGTACACTTTATCTTCCGTAACGTGAAGTTTTGGAGCTTTCTTTCCTTTCAAAGTGATATTTTCCTATTTTTCTTAGAGTTTTAAAGCTTTGTAACCGATATAGTATCCCTCAATTTACCATTTTTCTTATGGTAAATGCAGCAAATGGCGGAGTCTTAAGAGAGGTCGGTAGTGTAGGAATTTGGAAAGATTTTAAAATGAAATCCATTAAACTTCGGATTAAATTAGCAGGTGAACAAGCTGACACATATTGTACATAGATGCTTTAGAGTGCAGTTACAGGGAAGCAACCAACGCTACTGGTCGTACAGAATTAAATTGCTACTAGAACGTGCAGGTCTGGGAGACGTTTCTCTGGAGATGGTGGGAGATAGGGAACACGTGAGATAGAACGGCTAATTTCCGATAGACTTGCGGATATTAAGGCTAAATGCACCGAAAAATACTTATAGGAAAAATCAATAGATCGCAGCACTATCACACGGAATTTACTAGATTGAATTGAATTGAATTGGCCTTATTTTACGTGGCGAGACTCAGGCCATGAGGCCTGCTCTTCCGTCTGACCACGCAAATTCCGCTACGCTCCTTTCACCAACCATGGGAGAAAGAAGGTATTACTTGGGCGAAGAAACAGGCGATTTGAATTTAGCTCAGAGGCGTCATTTAGGCTTGAGGATCTTTTACATGCAGTAAATCTACTAACATGGGACAGCCGGCTTTACTTCCCCTCCGAAGGAAGGCGTACGAAGGATTTTTTCGCCCTTAAAAATCCACGGCTTCGATCGGGTTCGAACCCGCAAACTTGGGTATAACAGTCCGATACGCTAACCGTTACACCATCGCCGCCGAATAAGAATAGATCGATAACGTCTGAACAAATTGTTCGAATTTCGATCTGTAAACGGCATTGGACTCCTTTTTAAAATAGAATTCACGCTACGATGCCGTTTTTTCAAAAAATATTTCCAAAAAATTTTTTTAAATGATTTCTCATAGTTCCGGGAAGAAATTAAAAAATGTGGGCTTATAGCGCGATGACGACGTGCTTCCTGAATCCAACGCCGTATCAATCATGCAAATCGGATGAATAGGAGCGGCGTAAAGTGAAATTTCGGAAAAACTACCTCCTCCCCCCCCCTTCCCGCTTCATGCTTGCGTCACCCGGCCCTTTTGGAGGCTCCCTCGACGCGGCCGAACGGCCAAACCCGGCGGCCTCAAGAGGAGGGCGGCACGGGAGGAGGCCGTGCTCTCAGGCAGGCAAGCCGGGTCGTCATTTTTCGTCCCTTTCAATCTCAATATATTTTTCTCCACTTATCAAACTAGTGATGCTGTAACACAACCAAACGGTCTCATATCATCTGTAATAGTCGTATAAAACTATATATCTTGTTCACATATTTCCGTCTTCCTTCGAATACCATCAAAAAGTTATTTGAGGCACTACTCAAAATATCAATTCCGATTTGGAAACTGATTTCAAAAAGAAAATTGAACTAATTGTGTAGATATCACCAATATTCCATGTCCTAACATCTTATTTTACATACATTTTACTTCTAAGATCTTCCGTTATCATTCCACTACCAGAAAGAATGAGCCGAAATTACGCAAGAGCTCTTTTATCCTGCGACTCGATTTTTGACTTCACCTGATGAATCTGTTTTCCCAAGTAAAATTTTAAAACTGTTTTCGTACTTTCGGACAAAATTGAAGAAGTGGTAAAATAGCGCGCAGGCGAGATGCATCCTGAATCCAACACTGTAACAAACATTAAAATCTAATATTAAGAATCGTGACATGTCCCAGCTTATTTAGTAAGTTATATTGATATGAAATGATTCTGTTATATTTGTATAAACTTGAAGATTGGAATAAGTAATTCCCGGCGCGTCATTTTGATACAAACTACGTAAATGATAACATAAAAGGATGTAGTGTAAATCATTGTATTGTGACATATATATGTATTTTTAATGCATTAAATTGTCATGAAAGCAATACAACTTTAACCCTTAGACAGGAACACCACACTAGAAGAGGAATATCCGTCTATGAGGGGGATAAATTATGTTTTGTTATACAGTTCGGCAACTTTTATATTTCTACATGAAGATACCATTTTTCTAAACATCGTACACGCTTATCAGTAACATTTAATCGGGTAGCAATTCAATTTATAAGATTTATATACTACTAGTAAAACGTAGCATACCAGTCACTGATAAACCTCATATTAGGGAATCAGAATGCAAACATATTAAATCGGCGATCCTCATCTAGGTGTCGAGAATAGGGATGCAACATTGATTTTGATATTTTCAAAACATAGATTTTGTATAGACACATGAACATATTTCGTAAAAAATGAAACATTTATAAAACCTGATGTTTATTATCGATGTGCTTGATGAGTTGTTGTGAATGAAAAGAACCGATAATCACAATTTTATAAAAAAGTTAAAATATGAAATAATATTGCATTATACCACTGTCAATACATGTGTTCGAATAAAGCGAACGGTGATTGTAACATCCTCATCCAGTAGACTATCTTCAGCCCAAGAAATGACCCCATTTTTCTGGCATTTCCTACGTATGTCCTACCGTACGCAGAGAGGCGGCCAACGCAAGCACTCTAGGTGTAAGGTCTCTCGCCCACCTTCCTGTACCCATTTGAGAAAGTTGTGACTCCATAAGATGACCCTGGGCGATAGTAAAAAGAATAACAGCGAAACTAAGCCTGAAAACTTTCTTTTGCCGTTTTGTCTAAATCGTAATTATAAATTAACAATCACGGCCACTGTCAAAACAAATTATCTTCCGCACGAACTTGATCGATGTTTCTAAACCAGGTTTTTTAAAGATGTTTTAATTTTGAACATTGATATTTGCATTTGTATTACTTGAGCATCATTCCTTCGCTTTTCTTGCTATCCGAAACTGGGAGGGGACGCGCCGATAATTCAGCGAGTTCTTCCCTAATAATGGCAGAATGTACGCATGAAAGACTGCGGGTATCAAACACACTGTTCAGTGCGATGATGTCTATTTGTCGGCTCCAGTCCCGGTCAAGCAGCGGCTGTGAGCATCTCTCCTTTCATCTGCAGGTTCCCAATTCTTCGCGGGTCTGAACGCGCATAGAGCAAGCCATAGTTAGACCTATCTGGATATACACAGCAATAGGATGCTAGCATTTGTTCATTGCTCACTCGGACTCGAACTGTCCTTTTTGTTTGTGATATTGTGTATTAGTTATTCAATTGTGCCACTTACACCCTCTTCTTCCGCTTCATTCTATCATTCCAAGCATAATATCCTTTTCTAGAGATTTTGTTCGACTCAAAATGTAAATGTGTATGTCAAAAATATTTTATTTTCCAATTTTGGCTTTGGCTTTTAGAGAAAGTTCTGTTTTCTTTTCAAAATTTCGGCGTTTATCTTTTTGCCCTCCCATTGTACGTTTAATATTTTCTTCCGTGTCCATACTTCAAAAGGATCTTCCTTTTTCGGCCTATCGCATTGTTATCGCAGCTTTTACACCCACACAACAGGATTAGAAATACCATTTTCTCGATTATTTGGATTTTGGTCTTACGCAAGGCTTGATTTCTGACGGAACACGACGGAACGGCGTTCCTGTATCTCGCTGATAATTATTACATTATATTATAAATATTAAATTATTTCTATTAAATTAATAAATCATTTTGAGCGCGTTCCGGGACCTAAAATTTTAGAAATCAATCACTTGATATGCCTGCATATTATATGAATTTGTGTAATTTTCTTTCCGCAGCTTTTTATTAAAATTATTCCTCTCATTATTGCTCCTCATTTCGCGCTCCTTTCTATCCAAGCCCAGCGCCGCCAGGGCACGCGCTCAAGTGTAGTCTCCCTTCTGAGCTGGAAGCAGGGTCGCACCTCTGGCACACTGCTGTTCTGATAGCGTGACTTTTCTGACCTCTGCAGACATCTCGCCGCGTTCTTCGGCGGGTTGCGTGCTATACTAGGGCAATTCGATATGCCCAAGCGTAGGAAGAGGGCGGTGAGCAGTTTTCAGTGGACGAGAACATTGTGCAGTGACGAAGTGGAGATTATATTTACTATACAAGAATTAGTGGAATCATTCGCGTTTCGTTAATTATTAGTAACCGAGTGTTATATATGAACAAGATAATAATTCAAACAATAAATAACAATTATAAAAGTATATTAGTTTCATAAACATTTTGTGAGATATTATTAACTAAAATAACTTATTTAGTCGACATTATGGATGGTAAGCTATTGTTTTTCATTGAAAATACAGGTATAATACCCTTATCACCTTTATGGACGTCCATACCGTTATAGACGTCCTATAGAGGTATTTTTCCGGAATAAAAGAACATAGGTATTTGAAAAAGGTATGTAAAATACCGGTATTTTACCGGTATCTAATACCTTTTCGGTCCCTGCCTCTTCCTCATTGCCAGTTTACACTACCTGGTCATATTTCGAATGACCCGGAACATTTTTTAGGTCTCCTTTTGTTGTTATGTTCTTCCACTTCTTTGCATTTTTCTTTTTATTTATTTATTTATTTATTTAGCGT
>BLKR01010380.1:0-58293 GCA_011170035.1 Teleogryllus occipitalis | reverse complement strand
TAGATATCCCCTTCTCAAGATAGATATCCCCCTCTCAAGATAGATATCCCCCTCTCAAGATAGATATCCCCCTCTCAAGATAGATATCCCCCTCTCAAGATAGATATCCCACTCTCAAGATAGATATCCCCCTCTCAAGATAGATATCCCCCTCTCAAGATAGATATCCCCCTCTCAAGATAGATATCCCCCTCTCAAGATAGATATCCCCCTCTCAAGATAGATATCCCCCTCTCAAGATAGATATCCCCCTCTCAAGATAGATATCCCCCTCTCAAGATAGATATCCCCCTCTCAAGATAGATATCCCCCTCTCAAGATAGATATCCCCCTCTCAAGATAGATATCCCCCTCTCAAGATAGATATCCCCCTCTCAAGATAGACATCTCCACCTCCAGATAGAATCGATTGAAGGATATCAATTTTGGAGAAAATCATCTGCACAATTTGGATACTAGTGTTCATCACAGTCGGACGGACGCCCTGACGGATGGACTGGCGGACGAACCGACTGCCGGACGGTCGGACTGAAATGCAAACTGTATTTGAAACTATAGTAATCGAGGATTTCTGACGGACGGCCTCTACTGATCAATGCCTTTTGAGTCCCGTTGTAAAATGTGCCGCTCCAGCGTACGCCTGGAAGTAATTTGCTGGTGTCAGAAACTCCATTGTCGCGACTCGACTTCGCGGAGACCCTCTTCCCCCTCCCCCCCTCCCCACACACACACACGCACACACAGGATGTTTCAGTTAGGACTCGCAACTACATACATTAACAAGTTTCATAACTGGACACACGTATACATTTCAAGTTTTTTTATTTACTCTGAAATACGCATAAAATCATGTCCGCTAAAGAGTTTTCTTTTAAAGAAGACACAAAGCATACCTGTCAAACAGTAATTTGGCTCTGCATTTGACTTATTAGATAATGCTAAAATCCCTAAAATATTAAAAATTCAGATTTTTGCTTCACGTATCCTCTTGAGTAATAAAATATTTGTTTCATTGTTCTCTATTTGATTAATATCCTAAAATGTTTGATTATTATCCTAAAATGTTTGATTATTAGTTCGCTGCAAGAATTTCAACAAATTAAAGCAAATTTTGTTAATAATTTATTTTGATTCTTGCGTTGTGAAGTCGTAGGCTTCTTTCCGTTCCCACCATAATAGATGCCTCCAGAATCATTGAAACGGCGAGGATCGCAGCCTTTGGCAATGTCTTTAAATATCTGTTAACTAGCAGAACCCGGTTGACGTCCTGCCCTCTCTCTTTTCTCTCTCTCCTTCTCTCTTTACACTAACTTTTTCCCTCTCTTTTTCCTTTGCTCTTACCCCTTTCCCCTCTCATTTCCCACTTCTCTCTTTTTCCCGTTCTCTTTTCCCCTCTCTTTTATATATCACTTTTACCTATCTCTTTTTCTCTCGTTTTGCCTCTGCCTATTCTTCCTATATTTTCCCCTCTCTTTTCCCTTCCTCCTTCTTTCCCTGTCTCTTCTTCCCTCCCTCTTTTTCACTTTCTCTCTTTCTCTCTCTCCCCCTTTTCTACTTGACTTCCCCGACTCTCACTTCCTTTCTCTTTTCCTCCTCTCTCTTTCTTTCTTTCTCTATTTCCCTTTCTCTCTTTCTTTTCTCACTTACCGCCTCACTTCCCCTTTAACATTTCCCTCTCTTTTCTCTCCTCTCAATTTTACCGTCTTTGCCTCTTTCTCTTTTTCTTTCTTTCCACTTATCTCTTCCTCATTTCCATTATCTCTCTTTCCCATTATCTCTCTTTCCCATTATCTCTCTTTTCCTGTCTCTCTTTTTTACCTTTCTCACTTTTCCCCTCTTTCCTTTTTCCTCTCTCTCTTTTCTTCTCTTTCTTATCTCTTTTCTCCTCTCCCTTTTCCTCTTTTACTAATTTGTTAATATATTGAAGATCTCTCGCAGTGTTCTGTCTCATTCACTTACTCACTTTTCATATTATGAGACTTTTTAAAATTTTCTGTTTGATGTTTTAAATTTTTTTTATACAAACCTTGTCCTGACAATAAACGAACACACACACACACACACACACACACACACACACACACACACACGAATTATCCAACTTGGTGCAGTCGTTCGAAAGTTGTGCGTTTACATACATTTCGGCGATTCATTTTTATTAATATAGATTCGTTCACGTTCGGTTCAAAACAGACAGCAAAGAACGATCTTGACATTGAGATGGGAGCAATCTCCCATCTCAGTATGTGAACACAAACTTTCATATGCGACCCATAAGCCGTCTCTTTTCGTCATTTATAGCCACCAGAAAGTTAATGTTATTTGCCATAGATTTTAGTGCCGTGTAATTTGCCATATATTGACTCGTTTTATCTCTTTTGCGGCCAAACTTTGCTATCTCATGCATCCATTACTGTTCTAAAACAATTTCGTTTGATAGAGTATGGACTCACAAATTATAGTTTTCTACGCTGGGAGGCATTTTAGATTGCGAATTTATATGTCTTTTGATTGTTTGTGGTGATTCTGTGAGTTTTGTATGGATTAACATAAAAATTTATCTGCGTATGGGAAATAAAAATACTGGTAAAGTACTGCTGCACTAGATTCTGAGATGTCTGCTATAGTTGTATCTGGACTTCGGACTGCCGAACTCAAGAAAAGACCTCACGACAGAGAAAGAGGGAAAAGAGAAAAAGAGAGGGAAAAGAGAGAAGGAGAGAGGGAAAAGAGAGAAGGAGAGAGGGAAAAGAGAGAAGGAGAGAGGGAAAAGAGAGAAGGAGAGAGGGAAAAGAGAGAAGGAGAGAGGGAAAAGAGAGAAGGAGAGAGGGAAAAGAGAGAAGGAGAGAGGGAAAAGAGAGAAAGAGAGGAAGAGAGAGAGAGAGAGAGAGAGAGAGAGAGAGAGAAAGAAGTAAAGATGGGTGTGAATGTGAGGATTAGGGGAGAGAAAGTTGAAGTGGGGAGGAGTAGGAGAGAGCGTGGAAATGAGAAAAAAGTGCAGAAGAATGTGTGTATGTGTGTGTGTGTGAGCGAGTGTGTGTGTATGTGAGCGAGTGTGTGTATGTGTGTGTGTGTGAGCGAGTGTGTGTATATGTGTGTGAGAGAGTGTGTGTGAGAGAGAGTGCGTGTGAGTGTGTGTGTGAGTGTGTGTGTGAGTGTGAGGGAGAGAGAGGGCGAGAAAATTGGGGGAGAGAGGGTGATTAAAAGCGCAATTTGCAAATCAGTAAAATGGGAATGGACGTTTCAAGCAGATTTGCCCACAGTAGACTCTTCGGCGCTGCGCGAAGCGAAGTGACCTATTGTCACGAACAATGGTTAGCACCGAGAGGCGAAATTCATCTCTGTTCTGCTGAACGTACTGCTCTCCCTTCAGCACACAATAACACACACCGCACTGAGGACCTCCTGCAGAATCTTCTAACGGGTCGGGTCACGGACAGCCCCAACCACGTGAAACCATCATCATGGGACTGCCTCATTCTTGGTTCGTTGGTGGGTTAGTGATTCCGGGCGCGTCAACAGCTTATGGAGATGGCGGTGATCATCCCCCGCTGGATGGCCAAATCCGGCGCCGACCTACTATCGGCAAGCGGGGTTTCCCCCTAACCAGGACTCTCCCACCAGCGGGACACCGCCCCAGCCGGGACAAGTTCTAAGCTCCCGACCGGTCTCTCGGAATGTGTAGTAGTATGGTGCATGTTAGTGTAAGTGTGCGTGTGTCTGAGGGGAAAGGATAGGACAGGACAGGACAAGGAAGAGGAAGGAAAGACCGCGCGCGGTCCGTGGCCCGTTTGTTAGGGTCCTGCTCCGGCATTCGCCTGGTGTTGATCGGAGAAACCACGGAAAACTACCAATCAGAGCAGCCGGCTGCTAGAATTCTCCTCCGGACAGCGAGTGAATTCGACTTAGCTGAAAAGCTAGTGTCGAAAATCCTACCGCCGTCGGGACTCGAACCTAGGACCTCCCGATGAGAGGCACTGCAGTGACATCAGTTGATGCACTGTGCTACCGCTCCCGGTGCCTCATTCTTCTTTAATCACAAATAAAGAACGGTTTTAAAGTGTATCTCAACACCACTCACCAACACTGAAGAATTCTTACGGTGTACAGGTTATCTGTCCATGTTATTTAGATCTGGAGTAATCAAACGGTGGTGCTTGCAAAAATGATTTGACCCCCGGGGGATTGACACATGGGCTTTTGGGATACAGTCCCCACCCCCGTCAGAAGCATGGAGGCTCCTCCTGTGCAGGAAGCCGGATACGCCAACATGCAACGCCGCATAGGAGTGTCTCCCCTACACAGTTACCGATGAGTAGCGAACGGAATTTATTGTAATAAAAAAAGCAAAATATGTACATATTTATGTACTTATTTTTTCTAAAATATGTAAGAAAAAATAGAAAATATCTGAAATAAAAATTCGTTGTAATGTTTACAATTCCTTTAAGCGTTTTCCGAGCAGAGAACGTTGCCGATCAGATCTTAACATGGATTCAGAGAGGCTAAAAGAAAGTTCTACATCTATAGTAGCAATTATCCACTAGTTTCATCCGAAATATATAATACTTTCGTAGTATATACAATGTTCTTTACGAGAAGACAGCACTCAAGTGAACAGTACCGTGTAGCCTATGATAAAAAGGGGGTAAATGGAGCATACGCGCTCCCCCCCCCCCAACACCAGAAAAAGGATAAGGCAATGATTTGAATTTTGTATCGAGTTACGCATGGGGTCTATGAAACACCATTGTGGTTGAAGTACCTTCTGCGTCCCATACATCCGCTCACCCTGATCCAGAGTACGCGGTTTCTAAGCAGATGGGGGCGGGGGGACGTAAGTTCGACAATTACTAGTGATGGTTCGGCGTTAATACAAGCGCATTGCGTGGTTTCATAAGTATTTCAGTAACAAAGTTAATTTTCAAGTAACATATATTTCGAACTCGCATGTGAAATGTTCATTTTCGTCTTAAAATATATTAAAATGTAAGGAAATATGAAGCAATAGATAAAATATGTAAAAATATGTAAAATGAAAATGGTTCCAATTCGTTCAGAATGTCGTGTTAAGTCTTAAAGATATTAGTGAATGTGGGTATCTTGTCCCTGTAAAAATATGTATTTACATGAAAATCCGTTCCCTACTGAAGAGTTTTGGGCACTGCCCAGACGGAGTCACGAGCCCCACTGGGGGCAATACGACCCAAGGTCCGAGTTGCTTGGAGCCTGCAACCCATCTCTTCACTGCGCACCGAGGCCTAACGACGTGAATACCGCCCAGAGATCTGAAAGAAGTGAAAGGGATCCGGGTCACAGCTGATTGACTAGTGTTTGCGGGCTAAGATTGTTCCGTAAGTTCCATAAGTGTAGTGCATATTTTTTATCGCAACAGGTGGCTGTGATCCCCCAGCTAGGTGGCGAGATCCGGCGCCGATCTACAGGTCAGCTTGCGGGGGTTTCCCCAACAAGATATCCCACCAGCAGTGCACCACCCAAGTCGGGACAAGTTCCAAGTTCCCAACTGGTCTCTCGACATGTGGTAGTGTAGGGAGCATATGGTAGTGTAGTGCTTGAAATTGTAAGTGTGTATAAGTAAGGAATGAATATAGAATACGGTAGAGGAAGGAAAGATCGCGCGCGGTCCATGGCCCTTTTTTCAGGGTACTATTCGCCTGATGTTGAATGAAGAAACCACGGAAAACTACCTATCAGAGCAGCCGGCCGCTACAGACAGCGACTGGACTGATCTAGTTAGTATTGAATATCCTGCTATACTTCGGTTCCTGTAACCTGGCTGATGACAGCTGATCAGCTGTTACGGTTTCGTCCAATCGGGAGCTTAAATATCACCACAGTGACGTCACAGTGATGACGTTTTAGCTCTCGATTGGATGACATCGTAAAAGCTGATTAAAATGTCATCGGCCACGTTAGAAAAACCCAAGTATAGAGTACGGACTCCAACCCCTCCCCTGGGCAGAGGAACTGGAATGATATCAATTTATGCCCTGAGCCACCTAAGGCAGTAGGATCACGAGGGAAATAAATGAAAGAAAGAAACAAAGGCGTGCAGGGGGTGAGGGTGGGGGTGTGGGAGTAGAGCAGGTCGCTACGCACAGTGGTCGGAAAGGCAAATGAGCTCCCAGAGCTTCAAGAGAATGAGACCGAAACCGCACTCGGTGGGCGCCGAAAAGCGGAGGCCTCCAAGGTGGGGGGTGCAACGTCGATGTGGATGTTTCCAAAACAGCGATGTTTGTATAAAATCATCGATGTATTTAACATCGATTTTTGGAAGTCGATGTTTTTTAATATTGATGTTTTTGTTCGATGTTTTACATGGTTGATAGACTATTTTCGAATGAAAAAAGTCCTATATTAATAACAACTTAATAATAATACTTTTGAGATATTCATAATTAGGACATTCTTCGGACCAAAGTGACAAAGGGTGAACGGCTATTAAAGTAGAGGTTTCGTCGGTAAAGTCTATATACTTTTTGAATTATCCAATCAGATAATGAAACTTTTGTTAATTGTTCTGATGATTATTACTTTATTTTGTCAGTTGAGTGAATGAAGAATTAATAAAAGGGACCCCAGCAAATTACTCCCACTTTTGAATATTAATGGGTACTAATGCAGTTTTAAATACATCTATGTTTAAAATCATTGATGTTTTATTAACATGTATGTTTTAATTTTGAACATACATGTTAGAAACAGGGAAATCGTGTTGGGTGAGGAAGGACTAGGTGGGGATGGGTAGAGTGGGATGGGGCAGAAATGTGTGGGGTAGAACGGGCTGGGGAAAGGTATGGAGCTGGGTGAATTGGGAGGGGGCGGAACTAAGTTGGGGAGGGGGAGGAACAGGTGAGTGGGGGCGGGGCATAGGTAGCCGCGACGAGGAGTACCTTGCTCATCTTTCTCAGCGGAGGAGTCGAGCGGAGCGAAAAGAGCTAGGCGGAGGCGGAGCGGGGAAGGTCTAGGCAGGGCGTAGAAGGGATAGGCGCAGCGGGGATGGGCTAGACCTGGGCGGAGAAGAGTTAGGGTGGGCGTAGAATGGCTAGGCGGAACGTAGAAGGACTAGGCAGGGCGTACAAGGGATAGGCGGAGTAGAGAAGGGCTAGGAGGAACGAATAAAAAGCTGGGCGAGGCGGGGAGAACGGGATGGGGCGGGGAAGCACTGGGTGGGACGTGGTAGAGGCTGAGCGGGGCTAGTAATAGTTGAGCGGGGCAGGACGGCATGGAGCGCGGCGGGGCGGGGCGGAGTAGAGTGGGCTGGGGCGGGGCAGGGCAGGGAAAGGCAGGGCGGGGAAGGCCAGGGCGGGGAAGGCAGGGCAGGGCAGGGCAGGGCAGGACAGGGCAGGGCAGGGCAGGGCAGGGCAGGGCAGCGCGAGGCGAGGCGGAGTACAGTGGGGCGGGGCGGGGCGAAGTGGAATGGAGTAGAGTGTGGCGGGGAGGAGTGGAATGGAGTGGAGTGGGGCGCGGCGGGGCGGAGTGAAATGGAGTGGAGGGGGCGGGACGGGGAGGAGTGGAGTGAAGTGGGGCCGGGCGGGGCGGAGTGGAATGGAGTGGAGCGGGGCAGGGAGAAGTGGAGTGGGGCGGGGTGGGGCGGGGCGGGGCGGGGCAGGGCGGGGCGGGGCGGGGCGGGGCGGGATGTGGCGGGGCGTATCTGCGCAGAATGAAGAGGCCAATGAAGACAGTAGACGGCGAAAAGCGTCTCGGGTCTGGTGAGAGCGCCCGCCGCATGACGTAGCATGACGGGGCGTAGCGTACCGTGGCTACGCGGATTGGGATGGACGGTTGACTAATGCTAGATCGCAACACGATAAGCTGGTGGGGCAAGTACGTAGCGATGCAAGACATCACGGGGAGCGGCGGGACGAAGCAATACAAGACTCGGCGGATCAAGACAAAATCTGTGGTGCAAGGAAAGACAAGACACGGCGTGTCAACAGGCAAGGCGAGACATGGCGGGGAAAGAGACAAGGAAAAACACAGCGGAGCAAGAGACAAGGCAAGACATGGCGGGTAAAGAGACAAGGCAAGACATGGCGGTTAAAGAGACAAGGCAAGACATGGCGGGGAAAGAGACAAGGCAAGACATGGCGGGGAAAGAGACAAGGCAAGACATGGCGGGGAAAGAGACAAGGCAAGACATGGCGGGGAAAGAGACAAGGCAAGACATGGCGGGGAAAGAGACAAGGCAAGACATGGCTGGGAAAGAGACAAGGCAAGTCATGGCGGGGAAAGAGAAAAGGCGTCATGGCGGGGAAAGAGACAAGGCAAGACATGCCGGGGCAAGAGACAAGGCAAGATATGGCGAGGAAAGAGATAAGGCAAGATATGGCGGGGAAAGAGATAAGGCAAGACTCGGCGGGGCAATAGGTAAGGCCAGACACGGCGGCGCAAGGCAGGACAAGACACGGAAAACAATACACAGTGAGGCAAATGGACAGCTGTGGCGGGGATGGACTGGGGACGGAGCAGGGAGCTCAAAAGGCATCTGGGGCATGCAAAGGCATCAAATGTATATATAAAAGCAAGATATACGTTTAAAGGGACTCATCGATAACGGAGAAACGTTTTTAATGTCGCGTAATTTCTAGGGAAATCAGAATGTACGGTCATTGCATTACATTAATGCGCGCGGCCCAGCATTCAAATGTCACTTCATACTCAAGGTCGCTGTGAGTATCAGCCTGATGTAGGCGGACTGTGAAATGGCGACTTATTAAATCCAGGGCCGGCTACTTTCCGAGCCGCTCGCTATATGAGCTCTTGCTCGCTCATGTGCAGTGAGATCCATTGAGATACACGTTCTGTGTGAATAACGGAACAACTTGATAACAATCTTACACTTTCCCTTGTTTTCGTACTAGATTCATGACCCGTTCACTCGCGTTGGGAATTAGAGGGCACATTAGGCCAACATACGCCGCCATTGCGTTGGTTTTGCATCAACTCCAATTAAGAGGGTAGATTCACATGGAGCGCTTTTACGTTTAGTAGAATTCTTGTTTTTGTTTAATATCTAAAATTGGTTTGTGTGTGTTATTATTGTGGAAACTATAAAGTTGAGAAGCGTCTTATGATGAAAAAACCCTATCATTTATAATTGCATATTAATTTCATACATTTCTTTATTTAGTCCATTGCTAATCATATGAAAAATGTGTAAAATTTTATATTATACGATGTAGAAAAACTCATAGGCCCGCCTAGCTGAGTAATATTATTAATGTGATTTTATGAATTTATACTTTATTAACGCCAAACAACGCCGCTTAAAATTAAATGGAAGCAAATAATCCCTTACATTTTGTACAAACCGAAATATCCCTAGGCAACTCTTTATTCCAAACTGAACTGGGAAAAGTCTATGTGAGCAAGAAGTTGGCATAGAAATCTCTTTGGGAATCAACTTTATATTATTTATAGAAAACTTTTGCAATGATTTCCACTGGGCCTAATGCATTTCTAAAACATAAAACTTGAGAATCAAACCCTTTTTGTTCATTTAAAAAAAATAAAACTTAGTAAATGACGCTTTTGTGAAAAAAAAGTTCTTTCTTCTTGCTCATTAGAAGCAGATGCAGTCTTTTTGCTCTGGATTCGCAAATAGGAACAAAATTCATAGGCTCTTTTCGAAAACAATGTGTAAGGGAGTACTCATATTTCAAATTTGTGGAGTATTAAAGCGTGAAGAAAAAAATAGTATTATACGGAGCGGTTTGCATATCGACGCCAAACCTGAAAATTCAAAAGAGTCAATAACTTAAATTCGATTTCGTCCAAAAATGAAAACCGTCAACGCATTTTAGAACGATATTCTGTTCTGGCAAGTTTTTTTACCTTATGTAGACATCTAAAAATTCGTAAGCCTGGACATTCTGTAGATACTTTTTGCAAGACGGAAAATCCAATGTCGAAGTTCGTAATCATTGATGTCAATAGGAAATAACGTATCTTCAGAAAAATGAATTTTTGCAAATCAAACAATCGGAAACATACGTAAAATATGAACTAGTTGGAACGGAAAACCTGGCAGTACCTAAACGATTTCTGTACATCTTCAATTTTTGCTTTTATAAGGACCACAAAATAGTAATACACAAAAACTGATTGTATCATACGGATATATAATATACATGTTTATCTCCAAAGAAAAGTATAGCTTCCTAGACAGTCTTAGAATGTAACCCCGCAATTTTTCTATAACATATTTACATTGTTTCTATTAGTAATGAGAAATGTGTGGCAATTATATCATCCTATAAATAAAATAAATTAATATTTCGTGACAATCAATGTGACCTCAATATACACATTCTTCAAATTCCAAACATATACCATAGATTATTAATGACTCATTGGAACTTAACTTAGTAAAAATTAACCATAAAGTTCCTGTTATAGATTCGTTTATGGATATTATATATTTCCATGCCTGTTGTGTATTAGAGTCGAATTCGTGGTTAGTGGTGGCGGCGAACACTACGCAAAGTATAAGCTAAGAACACATTTGTCATAGACGACATAACAGAGAAAATGACGGGACCCGCCATTGAATGCAAGCGCATGCGCAGTAGAATTCTCTCCAGAACTGTCGTGTAACGTCTTTCAAATTCACGACTTGCGAAAACCCGTCTTGTGTGAAGTAAAGAGATCGGTGGCAGACAGTGTCTGACTTTGACTTATGTGCGCCCTACGCTGTCAAATGTTTTGCGCTCTTTTAATTTGCTTCTTAAAACAGTAAAGCTTCTTTATATTTTGAATAAAAATTGTTGTTCGATATTTGTTACCGACGCAATTATTGTGTACGTATAAATAACTGATTATACGTTCACGTATAAATAATTCTCATCACAATATTGATTTAATAAATTTACGATATTTTTGTATTCATTTTATCTGTACATCAATGGATATATATATATATATATATATATATATATATATATATATATATATATATATATATATATATATATATGTTCAATTTACACTTTCTTGTGTATAAATATGGAAAGAAATATTTCTATAAAAAAACATTCAAATGTTCGCTTTATGAAATATTGAATCCATTGAACTTCGTTCGCTCCCCCCCCCCAAAAAAAAATTGCGCCTCCCCGGGCTGCAGTCTTCTCAGCCTATTCAGTAATCCGGCACTGGCGGCGGCTGCGGATCGGCGCTTGGGACGCGCTCTGGCGAGGCGAGGCGAGGCGAAACGACGCGCAAGTGGGGGGGGGGAGGGGGCGGCCGGGTGCGTCCGTCGAAAGTGGAAGCTGTTCCGGTGGCTCCGCCGAAAGGGAGATCACAGAAGCGGCGCTGGCGGTGAAAGCCGGCTAGCGCCGCGACGCTCGACGCGGCATCGCTAATCACTAGACCTCCGAATGTTAGGCCCCAAAAAAGTAATGATTTAAGCACCTAAAATTGGTAACAGAATTATATTGATTGATTGATTCATTGATTTTTTCGTGTTTCCGGGCGCGTCAACTGCTTTGGTCATTAGTCCCGTTAGTGTAGTGCATGTTTTTTTCTCGGGAGATGGCGGTGATCTTCCCCCGCTGGATGGCGAGATCCGGCGCCGACTTACCGTCGGCTAGTGGGGTTTCCCGCTGACGAGGACTCTCCCACCAGCGGGGCTTGCCCCAGCCGGGAAATGCTCTAAGCTCCCGGCCGGTCTGCCGGAATATGTGGTAGTGTGGTGCATGTGTGTGTAAGGGAAGAAGATAGGACAAGGAAGAGGAAGGAAAGATCGCGCGCGGTCCGTGGCCCGTTTGTTAGGGTACTACTCCGGCATTCGCCTGGTGTTGATCGGAGAAACCACGGAAAACTACCGATCAGAGCAGCCGGTCGCAAGAATTCTCCTTTAAACAGCAACTGAATTCGACCTAGCTGAAAAGCTAGTGTCAAAAATCCTGCCGCCATCAGGACTCGAAAACAGAATTATAAAATTAGGCCGTATTATGCATGAAAGTGACGTTTTAGGTTCTTAAAATAGTTTACAAAATGAGTGAGCCAATTAAAAAAAAACATTAAGACGTAAAAAAGTACGCGTCTGGCATCTAAAACTGATCACAAAAGAATTAAATTAGGCACTTTTCATTATTCAGGAAATAGGAGTACGTTTACATTTATTAGCGTACCTACAAGCATATTGTTTTATCCACCTTCATTTATTTTCGTTTCATTCATTTTCGCTTCTCATCCTCGTAAATGTCAACAGAGCAGTTGCACCGAGATTGGAAGTAATTGCCTAAGAAGTGCGTGGTGATCGGTGACGAGCGTAAAACATCGTCTTTATATTGATTTGCAGTGCTGCGTATGTTCGCTTTAGTGAAGCACTTCGGTGCGTAGTTGTTTGCTTATGCGATCAGGGAATATTCACGTTTCGTGATATTCGGGAAACTATTTACATTTCAGTAAAAAAATTAAATATGAGTGATTAAAATATGGCAATTCTTCAAAATTACTTGTTTTAGGCAAAAAATATATTAAAATAGGATTAACTGCCCTTTTTGGGACATTTTAGCCGCTATTAGATGCTTTCAATAGATCTGTTTCTTAATGATTCATTAACATCTACAAATATTTTTCACAACGTCTTAATGGAACTAAATAGGTACTGGTCCTAAAAGCCGAGGTCTACTAATCATTCCGTGCAACTCGCTCTGAGATTTATTAAGGAAGGACCACCCAAGTCCATCCCATCTTTGATACTGTCGTTGACACTTTAAATTATGGACCTTCCCATCTTTGGTACTGTCGCAGGTACTGTAAGCCTAAACCTCCCAAGATCTTCCCATTTTTGTTACTGTCGCAGATACTTTATGTGTTGTTTTCACCGAAGCTAATTTATAGTCTCTGGGTTTTAAATGGAACTCCTATTTTGTAGATTTAACCTCGAGAATGAAATAATTATTTCCTACATATTATTGCGCATAGCAAGACGTCATTTAAGCGTCTAAGGAAAAGAAACTTGCCAAAAGAGCGTTTTTTTAAAACTTGGTGTAGTGACTCCTTGGGAATTCAATTTAAAATTTTGACATTTTTGCACGTTCAGGCTAAACGTCGTCGTGCATCCTGTATCGCATGACACGTATTTGTTAGCACGTAAATTTAAACTTTTGCAATTTTCGAAAAATCAGGGTTTTCAACGAACATGAGACCCGCACCATTCTCTTAAACGTCCTTCACACTATCCATCTACAAAATTTAATAAAAAACGAGGGAAACTATTTTTTTTTTTGAAAACGTCCCAGTGGCGTCATGTAAAGTACCCTCCAGAATTAAAATATCGGTTTCAAATTCAAGGAGGTGCGACATCAGCCAGATCAATTGAGGAGTATCAGTTTTGGAGAAAATCGGCTAAACTGTTTAGCCGCTAGTGTTGTTCACAGACGGATAGACTGACGGACGGGCAGCCAGACGTCTTACCGTCATTCGATTTTTCGGTATCAAGGACCCACAAGACATGGATTCTGGATACACCACGAATTAGAGGATTTTTTTCTAAATTGAGCAACAAGATTTATCCTCTTTTTCGTTACCAGGGCCCTGGTAAAGAGTTTTTCTGTTGAAAATTCGCCGTTTTTTCGCGCAGCATTACGTAACTTTCTCTCTACTCCGTAGCGAGAAAGTAAAAAACAAAACGCTAAAATCCTGAAAGCCAAAATCCACAAAGGGTTATTCTGGTAATGGAAGAAGATGGAATGGTATATTGAAAACAACAACAACAACAACAAAAACGGTCCCTTATCTTCTTCCGAACATCATAAAAAATTCAAAGCGGTCGATGCGGGAAACCTGAACGACTGCATGTGAAAGCACCGTTGCGGTCGTGTATTTTAATTTCGCCGGTGCATTTTCAATGCAGGAGGGAAATTTCGCGTCTAAACGGCTGGAAAAGCAGGTTAATTCTCTGCCTCCATGCGGAATGCTTCTTCGCTTTTGTATTCGTACGCGCGAACCACAGAGAAAGAGCCGAGGGCCTCTTCACTTCTTTTATTCCTTTCACTTGTGTCTGCCGCTGCTGTATGACTCAAGAGCACTTGCCTAGGAAAATGTGAAGGATAAGAACTTGAATGCTATGTCTTATGAAGGCTAATGGCAGGAGAGAGTGTTACCAGGTTATAGCATATTGTACTGCATGTTCAGCGAGTCGTCCAGAACCTATTGAACTGTTAAACTACTACTCGTAGGTATTGTTTTCATTGCTATTTGGTGTCATAATGTACAGAACGTATTGCGCTGATCATCTCTAAATATATTTTTGCGAAATTATTCATATAAAGTTAAAAAAATCGGAGAGAATTATTTTTTGAACTATAATTATTTTAAAGAAAAGCAAATTCAACGACGGATATTTTAAAATCCATCATTTCAAGTTTGAAATTTTATAGGCATGGAAATGTGTCAAGACTGCATTACGATACTTAGGAACAGAGAACAATGCAGAATCAAGTATGGAGAGAGCACGAACTCTGGCTGGAGAAGGATCTATAGGATAGAAGGATAAATGAAAAATGTACGAAGCAAACAATTGAAAATAATTGATTTTTTAAGGACAAATGAAGATACTGAAATTTTCAGTTCATATTGTTAATGAATTTTGCTGTATCACTATATACAATCAATCATGGGGGTGAAATTCTATTTAATTTTGACATCATCGGCTGTAGTGAACCAAACATTTTGATTGATTGATTTTTTCGTGTTTCCGGGCGCGTCAACTGCTTCGGTCATTAGTCCCGTTAGTGTAGTGCATGTTTCTTTCTCGAGAGATGGCGGTGATCTTCCCCCGCTGGATGGCGAGATCCGGCGCCGACCTACCGTCGGCTAGTGGGGTTTCCCCCTAACCAGGACTCTCCCACCAACGGGGCACCGCCCCAGCCGAGACAAGCTCTAAGCTCCCGACCGGTCTCCCGGAATATGCGGTAGTGTAGTGCATGTTAGTGTAAGTGTGTGTGTGTAAGGGGAGAGGAGACGACAAGGAAGAGGAAGGACAGATCGCGCGCGGTCCGTGGCCCGTTTGATAGGGTACTGCTCCGGCATTCGCCTGGTGTTGATCGGAGAAACCACGGAAAACTACCGATCAGAGCAGCCGGCCGCTAGAATTCTCCTCCAGACAGCAGCTGAATTCGACCTAGCTGAAGAGCTAATGTCGAAAATCCTGCCGCCGTGGGGAGTGGGAACCTAGGACCTCCCGGTTAGAGGCGCTGCAGTGACATCAGTTGATGCACTGAGCTACCGCTACCGGTCCCAAACATTTTGAGTTCCTAGAAGTTCACTACAACCGGAGTCGACTGTGCTGCGTGAGTGCATCCTGGACCTGTCCTTCCCGGTGTGGGTGGAGTGGCAGATGAGGTTATCGACGCGAGGGGGCCGGAGCGAATTGTCGATGAGACAAGCCTATCGCGCACGCCGTGTTTGCGTTGTTTGTCGAAGGGGTGGGTGGGTGGGTGGGTGGGTTGGAGGGATTTTGAGGGGAGGGAAGAGTCGCGTGGGACGTGCAGCGTTATCAGCAGCCGCCGCCATCGCCCCATCTGGCGACTGATAGTGACTTCGCATCCCTGACGGCGGGATTACGCAAATAGGCTCAGTGGCCACGAGCGGACATGCTAAAGAGATCACTGATCCTTAGGGTGTTAAAATTGCAGGATACTAATTGACAGTGTGCAGGGTTGGGCAAAATACGTTAAATTTAGTGTTTAAATACTTCGCAAAAATACTTAATAAATTCGTATTTAAATACATACACAAAATACATTAAGACTTGATGGGCTAAATACTTACGTATTTAAAATACTTAAAATATTGTAAATATATAATAAATTTCTATTGTATATTTTTTATTATAACAGTCAATTATAGTAAATTAGTAATTGACAGCCACACCAAATTTCTGAACAATAACTATTGTAATGCATTTTAACAATACACATAAACATTTTCAAATATAAAAGATATTAAAAGTGAGCCTAACACAAATAAATGGAATTTCCTATTAAAACGAGTTGCAAACAAATCATCAGGCAATAAACCCCTAGTTGACGAATGTACAGAACCTGCAAAGGAAAACAGTTATCAACAATTCAGATTTATCAATTAAAGATTAAGAGAATCCAAATTCAAGAGTTGAATGGAGCTTTTATTTTTTGTTTCAATGAGGTGCATTAGCGGAATCAAACAAAAAGAAACTATCTTCTTTCTACACTATCTTCTTCTTTGTCTGTATTTTAAGTATTTCTTTTTTAAATACATCTACTTTATGTATTTACATACATCTCTAAAATACATGCCCAAAAAACTCAAAAATACAATTTTTCAAATATAAAATGTATTTAAAATACGTATTTCAATTACACGTATTTAAATACTGCCCAACCCTGACGGTGTTTATGTGTGTTTTAGGGTTCATATATGGTTTAAAAATACGTGACACCAGTGTGTTCTCCTGAACGTATTGTGAAATATAAACGACACATGTCTATTTATTGATTGTTCTTTTATTTTACTTTTTTATTATACAGGAGTCGTGTTTTTAGAATATGTTCTTTTGCCTTGCGGTGCGAAGAAAAAGTGACTAAGGGCGTGGGTACTGAAAGGCGAAGTTTATAGAAAACCATGATTCAATCTAGTGTTTTTTGAAAGAAAGAAAAAAAAATAGATGGTTGCCGGAAAATAACTCGAAACCTTTGGGGAATAGAGTAATGAATAGACACAATCTCACAGGCAATTTATCAGCTTTCGTTTTGAATATAGCAAGTTTTTCGCTACGTTGCGCTGGCTTTGATAAAAAATTAAAAACAAACAATTTTACTTCAGAGCTGTGTTTGGAGAAGTAAGGATTGAAATATGTTTAAAAGTGTCCAGAACGAGATGTGGGATAGAGGAGGGCTCTTACAAAGTCCCTATTTTTTCGCGTGATCTTCAGTAGAAAACTATATTTGTTGACATGGCAACCAACAGCGAAAACAGAACGAAGCAAAACAGAGACATTTCGGCGTCGGGACAAACTTTTTCGGGACAATGGGACAGAACTCAGAAAAACGGGACGATCACATATTTTACGGTACTTGTACGAACCCGTGTGTGTGTGTGTGTGTGTGTATGTGTGTGTATGTGTGTGTGTGTGTGTATGTGTGTGTATGTGTGTGTGTGTATGTGTGTGTATGTGTGTGTGTATGTGTGTGTGTATGTGTGTGTATGTGTGTGTGTATGTGTGTGTGTGTGTGTGTGTGTGTGTGTGTGTGTGTGTGTGTGTGTGTGTGTGTGTGTGTGTGTGTGTGTGTGTGTGTGTGTGTGTGTGTCGCACTGGGCATTGTCTCCTAAGCTAGAGAGTTCGATGATACGTGGTGGAAAAACTATCACCAATTTGTCTCTGCAAGGGACAATTAAACCATTTCATTCACTTAACAACCCAATATCTTCCAATCAAATGGAAGTTATGTTCAAATCTCTTCCCATTTTCTGTTCAGTGGTTCTCTTACATCCTTAAAATAGTTTTTTACAGATAAAATATTGTACAGCGGCATAACATTTTTATCCATTACGACATACCAAAAATATTTAAAAAAATGAAATACCCAAGTCTGTTTATGTGTCAACTGCTTTCATTGTTTCTTTTTTTCCCTTGCCGTTGAAAACGCAATTCCATCTCACAAGCCTTTCTCTCGCCGCATCGTAAAGTACATCGGTCGTGAACATGACTGTGATTACTCTTTCACAGCAAGAGTGAAAATAGTTGCGGGGCAGTGAAATTACTCTACTTTCTAGCAAGAAAATGCATTCTATGCACGGGTCGGCGACAAAGAAACTACGGAAATATCTCGACCGGAACATCCCATTCGGATGCAATAACCCTCATTGGAAACAATCGCGCCAAATAAGAGAGAGAGTCCAGCAGTTGCAATAAAACGGCCCGGTAGATCCACTATCGGGGGCGATATTTTGATTTCCATGATACAAAGAATCTCCTTAAAACGGACTCTTCCCACATATCCCTTAATAATTAATAACCATGCAGTTAAATGGCTTCCAAATGACACTGAAAAACCGCTGCACTCCGCTTCGGGTCCTTGATACCGGAAAATATGATTTTTCCCCTCAAATATTTGTCCATAGAAAATTACTTTCTGACAGAGAGAGGTGGCTCAGGGCATCCACTGATGTCACTGCAGTGCCTCGTGATCGGGAGGTCCTAGGTTCGAGTCCTGACGGCGGTAGGATTTTCGACACTAGCTATTCAGCTAGGTCGAATTCAGTCGCTGTCTGGACGAGAATAATAGCGGCCGGCTGCTCTGATCGGTAGTTTTCCGTGGTTTCTCCGATCTACACCAGGCGAATGCCGGAGCAGTACCCTAACAAACGGGCCACGGACCGCGCGCAATCTTTCCTTCTTCCTTGTCCTATTCTCTCCACGTACACACACACACACACACACACACTAACATGCACTACACTATCACATATTCCGAGAGGCCGGTCGGGAGCTTAGAGCTTGCTGGTGGGAGGGGCCCAGCTGGTGGGAGAATCCTGGTTAGGGCGAAACCCCGCTAGCCGACAGTCGGTCGGCGTTGGATTTCGCCATCCAGCGGGGGAAGATCACCGCTATCTACCGAGGAAAAACACACGCTACACTTACAGGACTAATGTCCTTAGCAGTTGACGCGCCCGGTATCATTAATAATAAATCCGTCTCGCTAGCTGCTGGCTTTTTTTCTATTTATTTCTGCTTGGCCCGAAGGCTCTCAGCAGCCGAATACGATACATTGGACGTACATTGAATTATGTCAGCATTCTTTACGAAACAGTGTTGGCAGATAAATTACGTTGTATTCATGCATTATTAAATGTGCGAAGCCACATCGGGTCCATGATGATCAGGGAGGGTCGAAGAACTATCGCGGTAGTTTACGCTTTAATCTATTGTGGTGAGGATTTTGGTTCCCGGTTTTGAAATGTACGGCTGAGGGAATCTGGGGAATTTTAGGATAGAAGCGAGAGGATAGGAGCTAGAGATGGACGGAGATCGGAGTAATGCCGAGTTCATTATGTAACTGGGAGTTAGGTAAAACCCAGGGAGCTTCTGTAATGGTTCGAAGGAATTTGTTTTGGAAAATTTGCATTTTATGGATATTTGAGTTGCTGGCTCAGGCCCAGATAGGAGAAGCATAGGATAAGATTGGACGGATCATTGATTGGTATAGGTGAGTAGCAACATGGAGTCGCAGGGGTGATGCCTTTTTGAGTAAGGGATATGGAAGATGTCGTTTTGGGTATGCTTGTTTGAGTCTTCTCTCGAATTTTTATCTCGGAGGAAATTACACTCTTCATGGGACACAATCGCGCAATCGAAACCGTATCGCGCAATCGAATAGGCGCAGCGATACACACGGGGGGGGGGGGGGCTCTTGCGCATCGTATCCGACCTCAACCAATGAGCTTCCGACACCAGTTTGCCTCACAATACAAGCGGGAATTTTTTATCCAGTCAGCAATCAAAATTATCACCTCATTAGATGACATTGAAACAGATTTATGAAGCGTTTCTTTTAAATATTGCTTCTTGTACACATTCGCGTTATTTTTGGTTGGTTACCGTTGAAAATTGTCACTTTATGCTACTTTCAGAATGTTTTTCAACACTTCTTGCTCTCAATACAACATGGCGGCCAGCGTCTGGTCTAGTTTTTCAAACGAAATGCCCGTGCTGTGGTCACGTGGTTCGTGACGCAAACTGGTGTTTCGCAAACAAGCTAAAATCAGTGCCCCGGAGGAACCCACCCATGTGTTTCCACCATGGGCACACCGAGCATTGAGGGCGCGGTGGAAAACCGGCGGCAGGCGTTGCGCACCCGGCTGGAGCTTCCGAGTTTCCTCACAGGAAGCGAAATTTCGCGAGCGCGTCCCGTCCCGCCCCGCCCCCCTTTGCCCCGCCCCGCCCCGCCCCGCTTCGCCCCGCCCCTCCCGCCCCTCCCCGCTTCTCCCCCGCCTCGCCCCGCTTCGCCCCGTCCCGCTTCTCCCCGCCACGCCCCGTCCCGCTTCACCCCGCCCCCGCCCCGTCCCGCTTCACCGCCCCCGCCCGTCCCGCTTCTCCCCCGCCCCGCTTCGCCCCTGCCCCGCCCCGCTTCGCCCCCGCCCCGCTTCGCCCCGCCCCGCCCCGCTTCGCCCCGCCCCGCTTCGCCCCGCCCCCGCCCCGTCCGCTTCTCCCCGCCGCGCCCCGCCCCGCCCTGCCCCGCCCCGCTTCGCCCCGCCCCCTTCGCCACCTTGAAAAAAGCCACAATAATATATGTTTTCTTCACGACTTTGTTATCCTCCGTCACTTGTTCTATATGACTCGAGCCGGGGTATAATATTCGGTATCGTTACATGATAATAGTATTATGTAATATTTGTTTACTGGTGAATACTTAAAACGCACACAGACTTTTCTAGATCCAATTGTTAAGCATATTTCTTCTGAATTACACGTTTTTGCATAAATTCTTGACTTCTCATTAGATAATTATATTAATAATAATAATAATAATAATAATAATAATAATAATAATAATAATAATAATAATAATAATAATAATAATAATAATAATAATTTTATTATTATATGTGGTCTAATTATATCGGGAATTATAAGATTTAATTTTTCTGGACATTCAGCCAGTGTTTTTTACATACCCTCAAGTATGCCATTGCCAATTCACAATTTTCCTCTCATTCTGCGCCCCGCACTTGGGATCCAACCCGCGAATACGAGTTCTGGAAGTCCGTCGGCTGACCTACATGCCACAGGGGGACGGAGGGGGGTAAATGTGATGAACTAATTCTGTGTCCCGGAAGTGCTTCTGAAATCCGAGATGAGAAGCGTAATTTCACGTCCGTTGTCCCGCCAGAGGCGAGACTGACCCGATTGAACAGCGAAAGCGGCGCGATGGTGCGTTGGACGGGAAATTGCCATTGTAAAGTTGGTAACTGTGCAGCTGGAACGGTGTTACTAATGTCACGGATAGTGGCAAGTGGTGCAACCAGAGATTAGCAATTCCGGAAATCGAAAGGAGACATCGTCCCGATAAGGCTCGTTTTGAAAACTTTATTTCTTGTTGTTCAGCTTACGATCTTTTCTAATACTTGAAACATCAGTGTATTATTGGTGATGCACAGCGCTGTGGTACATGCCACACTGAAGAGAAAATTGTTTGCTCTAAGTTAAATATTTCTGGCGTTGATAATGATATTTAATACCATTCGCTTCTCATTTACTCTTTGCAAAAATAATTTCATTTCTCCTTGATTTCCTTTTGGACGCGCCTTGCACCCCAGACTATTTTCCATTTGTTATTAATAGTTCATGTTCCTAAATTCTCCTCCATTGTGTTACAGAACAATAGAAGTTGTTTCTCAAAAATCGATTCACCATAAAATAATAATAATAATAATAATATTAATAATATAAGTAGTAGTCATAAACTCTGTTTTCTCCGCAACCTTGTCTTTATTTTGATGTTCAATTATGCTTTAGTAAAATAGTGTGGCATGTCAGATGCCTTTAAAAAAATTGAGGGTATTTTCGTATTTTATTTTTTTAAAAGTAGATTAGATAAAAAAAAATATGGAAGGTTTCCCACCAGCTGAACGTGACGGGTCTAATGACCCTTCACTTGTCCCAAAATGTGGACCGGAAGGAGTCTATACAGAATTCCAGGGAGGAAACGTCGAAAATAAGCTCTTAAGACAATTTTAAGCATATTTTGCCTCATACTTGGATATTCTGAATGGCTGAACCGCAATAAGCATTCAAAAGTTGATTTGAAAAAACGCTTTCTAGGCAAAAATTTGCATTGCAAAAGCATAGAAACACTCCAGAAATGTAAATTGCTGCGGTGACATCAGTTGATGCACTGAGCTCCCGCTCCCAGTTTCTTCTTTGAGAACCACTTGAATCATCACAGTCTCCGCCGGTGGAAACCCAGCACGCTGGTTTCTACTAATCGAATCACCCTCGAGTTGTAAACGACAGCTGTTAAATTGTCAACGAAGACTGCAGGCGCTTCCTAGACGGGCGACATCGCCTGAGAAAGATCTCACGGAACAACGTTCGATGCGGAGTCTTCTTCCCTGTTGCCTCCGCTACAGCGATGTCTCCGCCCCCATAAACCCGCCGTTTCCCGCGCCACGCAACTTATGACCCTCCAGGGGAAAGTCTCCATCTCCCTCCCACTCACGGCCATCGCCAGGAAACGAGCAATCACAGATGCAATCGTCGCCGCTCTTTCTGGCCGAACCGAGGAATTGCTTTTACATCGGCAAAAATCAGTGATGTGGCAACGTCGCACACACTTTCTTGTAACTTGTATTCCTTCTCCTACGACACCGTGCAATATTATACGAGCCTATACATGGGTTTTCGTGACGTAACGTGGCGTCTTCACAATGGAATATGACACAGCTCTTCGCGTCTTTCTCGGTTGTGTCGCTAGATGTCGTTTGATCTGCAGCACTGCTTGATATGGTCGCGATCATGCGACATCTGGCGGCACGATGGAGAAAGACGCAAAAAGCCGTGCCATATTCCATTGTGAAGATAATACCCCCAAGCGCCACGTTACGAAAACCCAAGTGTAAGTTTGGCATTCGCTTGCTCGCAGTACTGCATCGGTCTTTCAGATCAAGTGGAGATGATCTATATGGGAAGAAGTAGATCAGCTCATCGACAGGAACTTGTGAAATGGTCTTGTGAAATAGTGATAATTATATTGAAAGGCATACTCAGTGGAACCTCAAAAGCTCCAACATTGATAACTCTAATTTCTAAATGGCTCGAATATTTGTGCTATCCTTTACCATCCTTGTTTTCAATATGTCGATAATTACTAAAAATAGACGATCCATTTTGTTTCTTCGCTATTAAATTCAGTGCAATTCATGTGATTTAAATGTTATTAAAACATTGTGAAAATATATTTGTAATAAATGTACTCTATTTCTTTAATACATTACTCAAATGAAGTAAATATATTATTTTTCTCGACTATTCAAGGAGGCCGTATTCGTTTACATGACTAGTAACAATGCCACATTGTTAAAAGGCAATTAATTAAATGGACAAGTCAAATATATAAGTATTTATCTTTAGTGTATTCAAGACAATACGCCAAGTTCGGGCATAAAAAAACTAGTACCAGAAAGTGTCATTTTTGCTTTAGTAGCCACGAAACATATTACAACTTGAGAGACTATCAAAGGATAATTGAAAGCTTTTGATTTTTTCATTGATTAGACAGAGAATCGGAATAAAATGATTTCGACAGTAGGTCGAATGTAAATGCTAAGGATGCTCCAGAGATTAGAAAGAAATAACGTAATAAAAAGCAAGGCAATGGCCGAGAAGAAAACTCAAAGGAGTAGTTTGCATTTTGTGTAATTTTTAAAAACGCGCCTATTGGGCGCCTGATGTAATCTGGCAAGTGGCTTGCCCTTCTGTCGCGTAATCGTCAGCCGCCTGTCGTGCCCATTCTGTCACTGGCAATCTTATTTGTGCTTATTGAGCCGGAAAACAACCTTAAACTGGTACGTATTCTATTTGAACCCTTTTGCCGGCGTTTCTCTTTTCACGAACACGAGAAAAACATAGTAAATTGTGTGTGAATTTTCACTAAAAACACTTTTCAGAGATCAGAATGTTCATGAAAACCTATACCGTTACGAATATATGTACAAAATATACTTTTGAACATGAGATAAGAAATGCATAATTTTTTACTGGAAAGTAAACATGTGTGTTTCATGTATAGGTGTCATTGACGATGTGTTCGAGAACTGGGCAGAGCCGATCTCTCTCATTTGCAATGAAAATGTGTCCGCAATGTTGAGAAAGTGTGCAGAAGTCAATAGAAGGGTTCCCAAATCCGGACTCTGAGGGTATTTGGATCTATGGACACATTTGCAAGGGAATTTTTCGTTTTTAAATTCGACACTTAATCTAAAATGGATACGTATATTTTTGTACGTTGACTTTTACATCTTTTCGTATAAACGTAATACCTAGAAAACACTGGAATTCTATTCAGAAAACCCATTTCGAAAGTTTGACGAAAACGCATATTTTAGGGTAAAAGTGCCTACCCGGTCGCTTTTTTTACGTTCTGCGAAGCATCACATACACACATCTGGCTTCTTAACCATCACAAAGAATATTTGTTTTCAAAATGTTTATTAATGGATTGTTTTGAAAGAAGAGATAATTGATTAGAAAGATAGAACTGAGAATGAAGAAATTTTCGTGGGAATGGGGAAGAGAGAATAATGAGAGAAGAAAAACACAGGATGGCCCATTGGACTAAACATGTTTTAAGTGTGGACTTTATTCAGTAGGGATATTAGAAAGGCTTAGATGGGGAGGCGAAGAGGAAGAAGAAGAAGAAGAAGAAGAAGCTGTGAAGGAAACAAGTACTTCGAAGACTGTTCATAGACGTACTATAATGATGATAATAATAATAATAATAATAATAATAATAATAATAATAATAATAATAATAATAATAAATAATAATAATAATAATAAATAATAATAAATAATAATAATAATAATAATAATAATAATAATAATAATAATAATAATAATAATAATATAGTAATAGTAATTAGTGGCCTGCAGCAGCAAAAAAGCTGCTGAAGCAAACAACACAAAATGGATTCCTAAAAAGTAGCACTTTACTCAAAAGCAGCACACAAAATATTTTCGTATACTACCGCAGTAAACTAAATATCTTAATAAAAATAGACTTCACTTATAACACGGTTTAAGAGTGTATAAATACACTCTTACTTATATACACTCTTATATACACTCTTAACAACAGTTTTTGACATGCCAAGAACATTTAAGATGTTCCATAATCGAACAAGTGAATAGGAAATATTTAATAATTAATTATTAAATATTATGATCGGCCTCGTCCTTGGAGCCTTGCCGTCACATGATGTCAGAAGTGACGCACTGTGCGTGAGAATTCAGGCGGTTCGCTCAGTTTGGGAACAGGAGAAATAACACAGTCGAATACAGTAACCCCTCCGTAGCACTACTCGCTCAACACTAATTTCGCGGTAACACGGACAAAATTGGGACCCGACAAGGGATTACGGTAATACGGTCATTAATAGGGGCGGATTTTAATGAAATATCATTTTTTATTTTCACTTTAGAACAATACCGTTTAGTATAGAAATTCATTTTATGTTATGACAAAAGGAAATTACCCATTTTTATGTCTTTTTTTGCATTTTTTATCGATTTCGGCTAAAAAGTCATTTTTTAACTTTTCCGTAATTTTTTATTGCTTTTTTCTCTGATTTCTTTGATTTTTAATGTAATTTTAATGGTACTTGCTCCAAATAATGTGGAGATGCAACAAATGCTCTCCACAGAATTTCTGAGCACTTACATCTGGTAGCCTATTCGATTTCTTCGCTCAGAAGTTGTAATGCCAGCCACTGTGAGTATGTAATCTAAGGTTCCTGTGACGCCTGACATTTACGGTTCAGCCGATTTTGGGGATAACTAAAGACAGATTTTCTGGTAGAGAACAGTCCAAACGAAAAGTTTGAAAGCTGCGTTCACTTGAACGAAAGGAGGAAGCCTCGAATACATCAGTAACGTATCCATCAGCCTGAGTTGTTCATCTGAATTGGTATTGATAACATTTTTTACGTAATATTTCTTCGCTTTTAAGGCATTTTAAAAACATTTAAAGAGAATTTTATTGATTTTGGCGATGTTTTAGGTCATCAAAATCCGCCCTTGAGTCATTAATAATAATCGGATTTTTATAACACGAAGTCCAATTATTTCCGGTCCCTTACAATTCGTGTTAAGGAGGGTTTACGGTATATGCGTTTTTCAGTCAAATTCCAAATTTTCATTGTTTTGGTATTTTGCCCGTGTTCCAGAGTGTGTAACGAAACCATAGCCGCATCTCATACTACCGGAGCAGACATAGTTTTCTTTTAATTCCTGCAGGCATTGGAAAATAGTATTGTAGATAAAAATAGTAATAGTAATAATCTGTTTCAATTTGAGGCCGTTACGAATATGTCAAAGATATTTTTAGTATTTGCCAACACCACCACATCAGAATCAACAATATTAATATCAACAATATCAACCTGAACATAAACATGAACTTCAACATCACGATCATCAACAATACCGCTAACGTTAACGTCATTAACAATAACACTCTTCTCCCTAAAATAAATAATTTTTGAGCTAAGGTGTAATTTGTTTCCTGGTTTTCGGCGCAGCGCGGGAGCCCAGTGGAACCAGAATGGTGCACGCTATGACAAGTCCAGAGCAGTAAACTTTTCTACAGTTCTTTTGTTGCGACGCACAAAAGTCGCAACAAAAGAATTGTAGAAAAGTTCAAGGGCTCAGCTAATAATAATAATAATAATAATAATAATAATAATAATAATAATAATAATAATAATAATAATAATAATAATAATAATAACAATAATAATAATGGTAGTAATTACATTAAACTAGTCTATTTCAATTTGACGCCCTTTGAAAATGATTGGGATAGCTTTATTTTTTACCACCTTCACATCATCATTGACATCAACCTGTACATCATCGACATCTGACTAAAAAACATGGACATTATCATCAACATCATCAACACGAACAACATCAACATTAACAACTCACATCTCCCCGACAGAAACAAATTTTGGACTATGAAATAACATGGGGAGTATTTCGTGACCCTCGATCCGGTGCGTGAGCCGACGAGTACCGAAATGGTCCACGAATTTCGGGCACGTTGCAAGCAGGCTAAAAGTGAAAGCGGGGCGGCAGAGGGAGATGGGGGGGGCGCCATCGGAAGCAGCAGCGAGTGCTTCATCGCACCGCACTGCACCCACCGCACGTGCTACTTCCGGTGGAAGCGGCATTGTCGTCCGCCAGCAGACAGGGCGGGCCCCGCCCCGCCCCGCCCCGCCCCGCCTCGCTTCACTGACGAGCCGCTCCGTAATTGCCGCCTCTCGCCTGCTGTTAAGTCCAGGGCCGCGTATTCAGCGCAACAATGCAGCAGTGTTATGCGCAATGGTGAATAGGATGGAAGAAATGGTGCTCTGAAAACCGCCGGCACAATGCGTGACACGTGGGGAGTTCAACTCGATTGTATTTTGTCGGCAATAAAATCTGTTTATCCACTTTTGTTGTCTAAATTCGGGTATACACGGTACAGTTTTCATGTAGATTCTCATACAGTTTCTGTGCAGAAACTTCAAGATTCCTAACTAGAAGTATAAAAGCCGAAAGTCGCGCATACATGGTCTATACGTTTTCTGCACGAACCACTTCAAGCCACCGCTAGGGAGTCTAAAGAGGAACAACTGAATTGCGCCGTCCGAGTATTTTTTAGTGGTGGTATTTCTGTTCGTGAGTTCTGGCTGTGATCTGTATTTAGTATTAATTTACCATCAGGAGCATAGAGAATAAAAATAGGAAGGCAAGAATTGGGAAAAAGGAAGTTCATCACAATATATCACTTCACACAATCGTACCTAGACACACCTAACCACAAAATCGAAATGGCCGATTATCGTTAGTGAACGATTCTGCCGCTAGAGGCGCTGGAGTCCAACTGTAGGCTTTCTGCATGAAAAAATATGAACATGTTCATGTAGAAAACGTGCAGTCTGGACTGCACATTTTCTATACGTCCAATCTGTACCCTGTATACCGGGCTTAAAGACAAACTTAACGAAACTATGATCAGTTTCGTGATAACATGGTAGCAGGTAGTGCATACGTGTTCTAATTCTTGATCCTCTCTTTACTTCTTTCAACATCAGTTTGTTTCATCTTTCGTAGAAAGAAGAGTAGAATTCAAACAAAAATTATGATATGATGGTATTTTTACTAAACGTTGCCCAAAATGTTATACAATAGTCGTTTGAGTGTCAATTTTCTTATTGTAATGAGATGTCTTACGATATTGATTTCGCAAAAACTATTTTCTATGTGATATTGCAGTAACGCTCTGCAGATATACGGTCGTTCGTTTGTCCCTAATGCACATTGAAGTTCTAGAACCGGCGTATTCAACTTAATAATGCTGCGTGTTTTATGAAACGATGAATAGAAAACCTTTTATTCTGAAAAAGGACCAGAAAAACGTGACATGTGTTTGGAAAGAGGTAGTTCAACAGGATTTTATGTTGTCAGCGGTAACCATTTTTATCAACTCTGGCTATCAAAAGTCAACTTAACGAGACTAAGATCAATTTCGTAATAGTAGCAATTATAACATTATAATCCATGGCCTCCTAGAAACTTCTACCTACCAGTTTGTTTCATCTTTCCAAGACAGTCAAATTTAAACAAAAATAATTGAACATTGGAATTTTTATAAAATAGATAAAACATTGCTTGATATTCATATCGTAATATCCTTTTAAAATTCTTGTTTGGATATCAGATCTCGTAATGTCTTACGATACTTTTTGCGCTGTTAGCACATTCTAGAGAAGCTCTGCAGAGAGAGGATAACAGGTTTGTCCCTAATGCATACTGAAGTTCTAGAAACTGCATATTCAGCGTAATATTAAAGTTTGTTTTATGAAATTATTAACTGAATAGAACAACCTGTACTCCAAAAACGGCCGATAAAAAACACTCTTGTTGGGAAATGGGAGTTCAACTGGATCGTGTTTGCTTAGAAGTAAACATTTTTTTAGGGCTGCTGTGATGTACTGTAAGTGAAGCTCTGTAGACCGAGTGTGTCAGATTCTGCCAAAGGCGCTTTGGAGTTATTTAAAGCGCTTTGGAGTTAAAAAGAGTATTTAGAGTCAACGGAATCGATAGCGCAACACTGCAGTGTTATAAAGCATGGGGATTAGAATAGATCAATTTATACACCATGAACTACAACATGAACACATGAAAAAAATACACTACGTGATACATGGTTGGCAAGAGTGGGTTCCAACTGTATTGTATATTGTCAAGAGTAATTTTTTTTCGAAATACTGCATTGTTATATCAACATAACGAAACCAAACAGAGGATTGAAATGTCATTAACGCCCGTGGTATTTAACAGGCCGCCGTCCGTTATGAAAAAAAAATGCAAATTAATTGTAACTGAAGATGACAAAGGAGTATTTGTATTCACTGAAAAATGTAATTCTTATTTTTATGTATTTTTCTTTTAGAAAGAGGTGGAAGAGAAAGTACAAATGTTTGCATTTTTGGTTGTTTTGTATTGAACGACATAGGGTGATATCAATGTTTTGTTTTTAGTATTTATTATTACAAAATTTCTTTTCAATGAAAATCAATAAAACACCACGGCAGTGTGTTTTAAAGTAGGCGTCGATTCAACGTAAAAGTTGTTTGAGTAGTAGCTCTCGAGTAAGTGATACCACAAAAGTATTGGTCTTTGTTCCTGAACGTAAAACTAAAAATAGAGTATAAAGAAGCTTGACTGTTGATGTAATTGTAATATTAAGTGTAAAAAAATGTCAAAATTATTTTAACACTTCATTTCTACTTTTGTTTAATTGACCTTAATTGACCTAAATTAATTCAGGACTCCACGCAAACGAAGTAGCGGGCACAGCTCGTCATAAATAACGGACTTGGCTAAGAACTTCAACAGCGTCCGTTATTTGCTTTGTACGACTCGAATTGCGAAAATAAATTAGACTCTTACAGACTGCTATGGCTTACTTCAGAAGAAGCTGTATAAATAGTGTTTTAGGTGCGAGCCGAAAGCGTTTTGAAGTTAATGTTAAAGCTCGTCTTTACATAAACGATCTCGGGAGACTATCAGCGAGGCTTCCTGTGCCGTAAAAGTGAACAGCATTCCGAGGGGAAATAGACTGCGACGAAATGTGAAAAAATACGCGAAACACTTTCTATGGATGACCGCACTTCTGAGACACGAACCATATTACTACTAACTTACTCACTAGAAATATTAAATCTCATTTCGAAAAAGTGTGCCAAGAGGGCTAAAGAATTAGCTAAAGCAGATATCAAAAGTCATTAGTAGATTATTAAAGTTTGTCATTAGTGCAATCCATGTTAGAATATGGTGCGATATTTTAGGTTCCAGAGTTTGCTGCTAGGTAATCTAGAAAAACGTCTGCGAAGCGCAGTTTACTTGTGGTAAATTATATTGGAAAATAATATTTTTTTCCGTAAAGGATTGCAGAGTGACTAGCAGAAAGTCGAGAGAACCTTTGCTTGGTGTCTTGTATGAAACGTAGTGTTCGCATTTCATTTAATTCTATCCACTTTTGACTGAAATGCTCATGTATTGGGAAAAAATAGTTCGGTAGAACGGATTACATGCACAAAATCCTGTCAAGATTATAGAAAACAATGTTGAGAAATTTTGATTCATAACACTTGGAAACTGGAATTGTTTGCTGAAGAGTCTGAATCTCCTCCTCAAAGCTTGATACAATTAAAAAATTAATTAAATTTTTACCCGAGTATACGCATTTTATCACTGTATATTATTGTTACAATTATTGTATTATTATTATTTAAATATTTCACTGCGAGGTGGTGTAGAGAGGTGTGAAAGCTTGAGCGGTGAAATTATACGTTTGAGAAATAGGTGCTGTTTATATTGTTCGTCAATGTAGGCTTACTGAATGTAAAGTGAAGGTATTATGCCACCAACTTTTAGCATTTGATTATAGAATTAATAGTGTAATAAATATAATTTACAAACAGACTTGTAATGTTTTGTTTCGGAGGCAGAAACCTTCAAACGAACAAGAGCTCTATTAAATGAGCGGTCTGGAAACTGCAGCTGTGATTGTTGTATCTACAAGGACAGTCACAGCAGAAACGACTGCGTTCAAGTACTTCTTGATCACGAAGCCATATTTTACCGAACGCACGGATAACTAGTATAATTCAAAATAATCAAGAAGCAAACACAAGACGAGGTTTGCCAGAAATGACAGAAGATAATTTTGGGCGTAACGTGAATGCTTATTGTGTTTGGAATTCAGTAAGTGGCAATGCTGAAGAGTAAAGCCACTAATCAAATTAAAAAGCCCAAAATTCATAAATCTCTAATATCAAGAACCTTGGTGTTCATTGGGCCTCAAATATAGAATGAATTACCATTATCTCTGAAAAATAGTAAATCCTTAAATATTTTCAAACACAAGATAAAGATTTGGATTTTAAAACATGATGATAATGATATAAACAAGTTAACTGAAATATTGCTATAAAAACTTTTTTGCTGTATAAATTAAATATAAATTCATTTATGTAAATATATATTTTGTCTAAGTAAATATACCTATTGTATCTCTGTAAATCTTCACTTATTGTATAATTTAAAGCTAGGTTTTTTATTTTGTATGTTCACAAAAACTTATATTGTAAATGTTAAAAAATAAGAATATTGTTAAAAAACACGCCACACATAAAAAATACTATGTAGAAGTAGACAGATAATACATTATAAATTCAGTATTGCTAACCATCACAACTGGTTATCGATGGTTAGTAATTCCAAGAAACAGTAATGTATATTATCTCTGTAAAACAAGTTGAGAATAAATATTATTATTATTATTATTATTATTATTATTATTATTATTATTACTATTACTATTATTACTATTATTACTATTATTACTATTATTACTATTATTACTATTATTACTATTATTATTATTATTATTATTATTCCGGAGGCGGAATAGCGTTTTCAGCTCTCGTGCATTGTTTGATTTATCACTGATTCCGGCCCCGACAATGGCTACGTCCCGTAAGTCTCGTCTCATTAGTCCCATAAGTGTAGTGCATAGTTTGAGCGCAAGAGGCAGCGGTGATCTCCCCCCGCTGGATGGCGACACGGCCCCAACTCGCACGCGGGCTTGGGGGAAAGGGTCCTCCAACCAGGTATCTGCCACTAGCGTGGCACCGCCCCAGCTGGGACACGCTCTAATCTCCTGACCGGTCTCCCGCCCATGGTCCCGGTCACGGCTATGGTCGTGAAGTGCATATAAGTTTAAGTGTGTTTAAGTAAGGAGTGAGGAAAGGACAAGGAAAAGGAACGAAAGATCTCGTGCGGTCCGTGGCCCATTTCTTACGGTACTACTCCAGCATTCGCCTAGTGTTGATCGGTGAAATAACGCAAAACTACCGATCAGAGCAGCCGGCCAGTAAGACTCTTCTCCAAATAGCGGTTGAATTCACCTAGCTCTGGAACTAGTGTTGGAAATTCTGCCACCGTTGGCACTTGAACCCTAGGACCTCTCGGCCAGGGGCACTGGAGTGACATCAATTGATGTCACTGGGGCGAAATGAATGAACTTGGCTCATGTCGTCGCCTCGTCTGTTAACATGACAATCGTACGCGAGAGACTCAGCATCTGTACTAGTTACGTAAATAACTATTTCCATTCGTTGCACTGAAACCCAACCAAGTACAGGGCAACTCAATATTGATGCTCTACTACACGAGTGAAGGCAGCGCAACGCGTGAGCGAGTGAGCGAGTGTGCGAGTGAATGAGTGAATGAGTGAATGAGTGAATGAGTGAATGAGTGAATGAGTGAATGAGTGAATGAGTGAATGAGTGAATGAGTGAATGAGTGAATGAGTGAATGAGTGAATGAGTGAATGAGTGAATGAGTGAATGAGTGAATGAGTGAGTGAGTGAGTGAGTGCGCGAGTGCGCGAGTGCGCGAGTGCGCGAGTGCGCGAGTGCGCGAGTGCGCGAGTGCGCGAGTGCGCGAGTGCGCGAGTGCGCGAGTGCGCGAGTGCGCGAGTGCGCGAGTGCGCGAGTGCGCGTGCGCGAGTGCGCGAGTGCGCGAGTGCGCGAGTGCGCGAGTGCGCGAGTGCGCGAGTGCGCGAGTGCGCGAGTGCGCGAGTGCGCGAGTGCGCGAGTGCGCGAGTGCGCGAGTGCGCGAGTGCGCGAGTGCGCGAGTGCGCGAGTGCGCGAGTGCGCGAGTGCGCGAGTGAGCGAGTGAGCGAGTGAGCGAGTGAGCGAGTGCGCGAGTGCGCGAGTGCGCGAGTGCGCGAGTGAGCGAGTGAGCGAGTGAGCGAGTGAGCGAGTGTGCGAGTGTGCGAGTGTGCGATTGAGCGAGTGTGCGAGTGAGCGAGTGTGTGAGTGAGTGAGTGTGAGTGAGTGTGTGAGTGAGTGAGCGTGCGAGAGATGAATCAGAGTAACAGAATGCGAGATGAATGAGAGATAAACATACAAAATATATTTACCTTCCTCCACGTTTTTTGGTAGTTATTATTTGATGTAAAACGACCTGAAACTCATGAAGTAAAATACAAGATCATTGTAATTTCGTACACGTCACAAAATTAGTTATTTTATACACCTTTCTTTTCTTGTAATGAATGGTACATAATCTGCATCAGAATTGTTCGTGCTTGAAAGAAGATACTCGATTATCTTCACAATTGCACCTCGGAGAACAATTGCTCTATTGATAACTTTCGTGCGTATATTTAATTCGTACGTAACCTCAAAATCGATCCAGTATACTGGGTTCGACTGACCAAGTTCTCAGTACAGATAAAGCCGCTCGCAGAGCGCCCTTGATCCGAGCCATTTTCTGAATGAAATCGCTCTTTGCACTAGTGAGCACCACCAGTCAAACGGAACGTAATAGTTGCCCCGAGTGCGGTGAAAGGAAAATGCTAAGAGTTACTCAACATCAATTCCAAAGAAAAGCCGGCCCGGTGGTCGAGATCGCTAAGGCAGTAGTGTCGTAGTTACCTCGGACCGAAGGGTCACAGGTTCGAGTCCGCCTCGGGCATTGTTGAATTTGTGTTCGTCCTTTCACCCCTTATCACCATATCGTTTCATCTTCATAGTTACCATATCGTTAACTCCAATAGCGGTCGCTAATGACGTAGATGTTGATTCAACCTTAAATTGAAAAAATCCAAAGAAAAGGGGAATGTATGTACGCGTATTTCATTTTAAATGCACTTTTATGGAGCTATCAAAGAAAACGAACCGATTTCACCCTTTCAGCATGTCTTCTGTAATTGAATGGGCGTTCCATCGATTGGTTCTTTTTGGGTTCGAGGCATGCGTAAAGCAGTTCATGATACTTTTTTTGTCCTTCATTTACGTCCGTTTTCCTCGTCAGGAGGCTAGGCCAGGTGTCAGCAACATTTTGTAGGTCTACTATTTTCGCAATACAGAATTTCGTGGACCACTAACATGACTGTCAACAGAAAGTATTAAATGAATTACATGCAATTTCTCATTATTTGTAGTTTAATATTAAATTTATGTTTATTTCTGTAATTAAAATTTTATTAAAATAAAGTTTCATATAAAATTATATTACTTTTATTAAAAATTCCTAAGAAAATGTGGTACAATTATAAAACGTCTCTAGAACGAACGTACAATCATGTTACCTTTTCATAATTATGTTGCGATCTGGCAACATAGATAAAGAAATAAAATAAGACAACTGAAAAATATATTTTCGGAAGTATGACCTTTCTGCGTAAATCAGTAACTCACAAACCCTTGAGGTAAAAGTTTTGCGAATAAAAGTTATTTTGTAACAAATCCATTGCCAATATTTTACGATTGGTGCCCTTTAACGCACAACGATACTGCTAAAATAGACTATTTTGAGAAATCATGTTTAATGAGTTGAGCGAAATAATGTAATAATTGCATTTCTTTGTGGACTGGCCAATTGACGACCTTTCTTATGGTCACCTTTCATTTGTCTCCTGGTACCAAGGTCAACGCAGGGCACCGCCACCTCTGTAAAGCAAAATGACAAAAATGACAGTTTGTCTAATTTGTCAGTTTGTTAAAGGGTTGTGCAACCTCGTTGGATGAATGACTCGTGATTAGTAATCGAAACCTTTAGATATAAATATTTTATTGTTTCGTAGGAACATGCAATGTGATGCCATCTGGGCGAGATTTGACAATTTTCTCCTGGAAGAAACTTAACTCCACAATAGGGAGAATCGAAGAATTGAGAGTGAAACGACAAATTAATGAGAGAAACGAAGAATATCTTCGCTTATGTAAAACAATCCACATGAAACCTTGGAATGCTTTCCGGAATTTTTTCTAGTCATATTTTCTTCTTTTGGGATTAACATTTCAGAATGTGAAAATCACAAATGAAGCACCTAGAAAGGATTAATTATATTTCTCACAAGAATAAATTAATACCTTTCCAGCAGGGAACATCAAGCTCCTGGTGCGGTGGATTTCTAGCACCTTCCTGTCTATTCGCAACCTGGATACCATTCTTTAATGACGTACGAGATAATTATAATTGTCATTTTTGTCTGTTCTTGAAATCGCTTACAATATAGAGAGAGATACTTTTCCTTCATTAAAACCAATACTCTATTTCGCTCGAAATTTACACAATTGTTTATAATTTAACTTCTCAGTTTATTAGCAAATACTAGCGTAATCGCAACTATTAAAGTATCTGAGAAGTATACAAATAAGTAAAGGCAATATTAGAACAGCGCTTTGATTGTACTTAATTTCTGTCAATTCAGATAATTGGAGGCAAAATCCCTAGCCTTCGCTGCACTTCAAAGATTCTATGATTTGATACTTTTATTGCGTTGGCAATACAGTCGCAGGTGGACTGAAAATAAACTTTAGAATCTACGAGTACCTTGGAGAATGTGACTATGTCTGGTTACAGAGCAGAAATTCACACAATTTTAGAGAGGCAAATGTCCATTCCGCGTAGGATTATTAACCTAAAAACATTATTACGTCGGTCTTCGTTACCTGATATTTATTTATTATTTCACAATCGTATTTAACCTTAACCTAAGTTTTAACTTCATAATTGTTTTATTTCTCTCCTATAACAAATTGTTCTAATCTTTGATATCGATAACTTTTAGAAACAATATTAGGCGTAGAAATTGTAGGGCAAATAAGGCCATTTGCCTCTTCTTCTTCTTCTTCTTCTTCTTAAAATATACAACAAATGAAAATAACATTGAAAATATACCTACGAAATAAAAAGTTGGGATAAAATATATAATCCACTGCATTTTTATTAGAAGCATTACATTTTTTCACGAGTGTATTCTTTATACTGTCGTGTAAATATAGATTCCTCCTAGCCCAATTTTTTTGGCTAACCTATAAACGCTTCCTCTGTTCCTATTGCTTAACTGAATTTTCTTTTAAATTGCAACGGCGTTTTAAATAGTAAATACTCCGTGTGTTTTCGGTTTTCCCCAGGACTTTCGAGTCATCCTTGAGGGATGCCAATGATTCTTCTCTGTTCGCAGGTTGGGGCGAGGGCAGCAGGAGTATGTGGATCCTCGCGGCGTCCATGTGGTCGTGGGCCGATACATTGGCGACGCCGGTGACGTCGGCTCCATGCCTGCCAACCTCACAGAAGGTGAGAATTGTTTAGATCGTTTCTATTGTGTTTGCCAAACTAACGTTGCAGTTTAAGGCACTGGAGATTCACGGCGCCCTGAGGTAACACGAAATTAAAGAAAAAAGGCCCTTTCTTATGTAAAGGAATCTACGGAGAGATGAGAACCAGTAGACATCACGCACCAGCGAACTAAATAGTATATTAAAACCATTAATATCAATTGTTATTAATTTACAACGATTAATTATCATTAATTAATCGATAACAATTAATTATAATTAATTAATCGATAACAATTATCATTAATTAATCGATAACCATTAATTATCATTAATTAATCGATAACAATTAATTATCATTAATTAATCGATAACAATTATCATTAATTGATCGATAACAATTACAATTAACGGATACGAATTTCCATTAATTAATTGATATCACTTGATTGTAATTAACTAATAACAATTCATCATTATTAACTAATCATTGACTATTTTGTAACGCAGTTTGCGCTCCGTTACGCATGTCAGAAATGGAGACGCGGTTCCGGCCTTCGGTCTACGCGATTAACATGATACAACCTTCACTCTGTGCATCGCATATTTCCTCACGCATTGAGTGCGCAAGTACTTCGTTGCCGAACGATTTGACAAACAGCAAAAAACGCTAAAAAGAGAGAATTCACAAACTCTAATGTACAAGCTGGCACTGGAATTATCTAAGACGCTGACAGTGAGCGATTGCTTTAAAATACCTCGAAAAGAATCATTTGTCTCTTGCAAAACCAAGTTCTCCATAAAATATTTACACTGAAATTAATATTAATCGCATAGTTATTCTCGCGCTTTCTTTCATTGTGCACAATGTTGTAATCTTTAACAATTTTTTGTGTTTTTCCACTGAAACAAACTTCGTACAAACATGAAATTAAACGTCATTTGTCACGAAATTATGTAAACAGGAAATGCAACCACGCACATTCATACTATGGAATATGAAGGTCCTTGTCCCCGTGATTGTCGTTCCTCTCTGTGATTCTTTGATTGTCAGGAGTTGAGTCGGGAACACGAGACTAAGAAATAAGACCCACAAACGCCAATAATATCAAAACAGTGTAGTGATTTAAGCGACATGTATTGATGCAGTGGAATCTCTACTTCTTTAATCTGAAGTGAAAATTAAAAATTTGAGTTATCGAATAATTCGACAAATTTTCGAAAGGCAATACTAGATTAACTGAGAGGAATTTAATTGACAGAGCAGTCTTTCGGAATACATTTCTAATTACAAATGAACGTAATTGAACAAACGAATGTAGAAATTCAAGAAAAACAAAATACGATTTTTTTATTCTAAACATTTAAATTTCTTATAAATAAAATATCTGCTTCAGCTCACAAAAATAGACGTGTGTAAAAAATATTCATTTTAGGTTTTATTAAAATTTTATATACTTATTTGTTATGAGTTTTTTGTTCTTACGTTTATACATAGATTCTACTCGTTTATACCTGTAACATATTTTCTAATAATATTCCTAAATACTATTGTATCTATTGACTGTTCCTGTAATGTGAATAATAATGTGCAATCAATATATTTCTAAATACACGGTCATAATACACGTAAAGGTTCTTACAGTCAATAGTGAATTAATATTGTAACCAATGGAGTCGCTAACAACATCTATTCTTAATAGCCACGTGAAATGAACAAAAAAATCTTTTTGACACATTCTTTGTGAAGATGTTTAGTTTGGGAACTTTTAGACTTCAGTTATTTGGTACCAGAAACGTTAATATTGGAGATTTTAAATGGCGAAATGTCAGCGTAAAAATGTTAATATGTAGGAGCTGTTAAAATCTACGCCGCACCCTGTCTTGTTGAATGGAAACCACAAAATCGTGTTAGTATATAGAAGTTGATCGACTACGGGAAACTGATGATTCACCAGTGCTCCCAATAGCTTTTTCCACTGGCCATCTGCAGGTTGTAGATTTTCAAGTGAACGAAATGTCCGTTGTGCTAATATGAACATCTCGGGTATGCGGCTGGGCCGCAGGGAAGTTTCGAATATCGAAGCGCTTACACACGGAAAGGGCTTCTCAGACCTGCTAGCGATTGTTTTTGACAGTCAAAGCAAATGGACTAATAAAATAGTGTGGAATGCGCAGTTTAATGAGAAGTGATACAAAAACTTGTACGTAGTAGGGTACTTGGTTTAAGTTAACTTTTAAAAAACGCTCATTTCACAAGGCATATTTGACTCATTTCGCAAGGGCGTTTGTTAGTTAACGGCAATACTTCGCCCTTCAGCCTCCACGATGATCACAAGACATCCTTCCATCAAGCCAAGGATGTTTCATGACGAAATTTTACAAAACAAAATACAACTTCCCTTCACTCACTTCTCTCGTATAACAACTAATGTGTTTCTACTTAACCCTAGGATGCTTATGCACGGCCTCCGAGGCCATGCAACGTTTGTTATTTCGCGTTTTACACTGCATAGCTGCATTTCTGAGAGCTTGCCCTCCCCGTGATCTTTCTTCTATATTTCTACTTTCAGTTTAGTCATGGGCAAAGGAAAAATTCTCAGAATTATGTACAAGTAGGTCCTGAAATTTGATTCTATTACGTCAAGGCATATACAGGGCTTCTAAGGCCCTATTAATAGTCATTTAAATAAATAAAAATTTGTTTAACATTAAGAGTTGACTTATTGAAATTGTTAAGAAATGGATTTATTAAGAATAATAAAGAAAACATTTTTATATGCATTTTCGATATCACACTATTGCGCAGGGCCTCTAGAGGTCAGTATATGCATTATAGCAAAGCCACTAATCAAATTAAAAAGCCCAAAATTCATAAATCTCTAATATCAAGAACCTTGGTGTTCAGTGAGCCTCAAATATCTAATCAATTACCGTTAACTCTAGAAAATAGCAAGTCCTTGAATATTTTCAAACAAGATAAAGGTTTGAATTTTAAAATATAATAATGATATAAAGAAGTTAACTGAAATATTGCATTAAACCTGTTTGCTGTGAAAATTAGACATAAATTTATTTATAGAATTTATGGAATTCACTTATTTTATAATTTAAGGCTAGGTTTTTTATTTTGTATGTTCACAAAAACTTACATTTTAAAAAACGTAAATAAAAAATAAGAATATTGTTAAAAACACGCCACACTTAAAAAATACTATGTAGAAGTAGACAGTTAATAAATTATAAATTCATTATTGCTAACCATCACAACTGATTATCAATGGTTAGTAATTCCAAGAAATACAATGTACATTATTTCTGAACAAGTTGAGAATAAATAATAATAATAATAATAATAATAATAATAATTATTATTATTATTATTATTATTATTATTATGTAGTTTATCGGGTCCATGCATTCTAGGGATAATTAAATACACGCATTCTCACATGATTCATTTTATGCATTCACATACGCTTTTGCTGTTTATCAAAATTCCTGCGTCCGGCCCCTAGATGGCCGGGCTTTGGAACGCGGGGCTCACCGTTTCGGCGTGCCCGGCCCGGCCCAGCCCGGCTGGCGAGGCGGCTTAGTTGGCAGCTGGCGCGAAACTGAGCTCGCGAAGACCCCAAGAGACTCGTACGGGAAGTAAACAGTTCTCCAAAATTAATGCACGCCTCCCGACTCCGCGATATCGGTGAACGAAAGCCACGAACGAGAGACGGGAGTCACGAGGGCATTCTGATTTAGTAGTTCAAGACTGCACGATTGTTTTTGTGTGGGGGAACGCGTCAATAAATTGCAAAAGAATTCTTTTCGGAAATATTTTAGAGTTACTTAACACATGCCTCCTCGATTGGAAGACATTTTTGTAAAGAAATAGGCTTGAATACGTTTTGTGTTTTTTTCTAACAAACTGCAAAAGTTCGTACGACAAGAATAATCTGGCACAAAATACGATTGAAATTTAGCGTTGAACAGACTCAAGGATGTTTTACGTTAATCGCCGAATGTTGGAGCCTCCTCATCAACTTGGGCACGCGTATCAAAGCGACAAATGCGCTTCAAAAGTGTGAGGTTATACACGACGCCAATCCGCTCGCAGGTTGGTGTTGTCGTTCTCCACGTTCTCGCGGAAGTGAGTCGATTCCCTTCGGGAAGCCTGCGAGTCGTGCATCAATTTGGATGACATGTGAGCTTCCCTCAGGTGACTCGTACAGGCTGCCTTAACTTGCGCATAACGCGACGTAAACAAAGTTTCAGGTAGGCTGCTCTCGATGTATGGCGCTTGCAACGCCCCTTGAGAACATATATAGAACTAATTGTGAGCACGCATGAACAATAAACTTACACAAGTGTTTCGAATCATTTAATCCTCACATATAGCAACTCTTAGAGCACGTTTACAAAAATAACTGATTTAAAGTTGATTATTACTTAAATGCCAATATGACATTCACGTGCTCAGTCAATAATTCTTCGCTTTAAATGTCGATGGCACCGCAGATATCTGTTGCTTTGGGAACTAAAGTTGGCCCTAAACTTTTTACTCGTTTAGTAAAGTAATTGTTCTTCATAGTGCGAGTGTCTTACAGGTACATTGCTCACGTTTTTGAATCGGGCGGCAGAATTCATTTGCGAATCCTCTCCGTATGATTTGATACTCATGCGGGGTCAAAGGTGATGCTAGGGAGCTGTAAATAGCGCATTATTTAAGTTCTCCATTCTTATGAAACCAGGTCAGGTGAATGGAAAAGAGGCGCGCGTCAACATGAAATCTCTCCGATCAACACCAGGCGAATGCCGGAGCAATACCCTACCACGCGCGATCTTTCCTTCCTCTTCCTTGTCCTATTGTCTCCTTATTTCCACTCTTACACGAACTACATATGTGGGATGACAAGTAGGGATGTGCCTTTAACAGCTAAACTGTTACGCAAAATAACAGTTATTTCGTGTATCCTGTTATTGGCTGTTATCGGTTGAAATGCATAGAACTGCAACCTACTGGGCCTAATCCGAACTACTACAAGCTTTTGTGGCAACCATTTTGTTCGATAACAGCTTCACTGCAGCTAATCAATCATGATTTGCCAGTGTTCAAATTATAGATTCATTTTTACACACCATATGCCACAATATTTTTATATTTTATTGTATACACTACATTAAGAAGTTCGTCCTTTAAATTAAGTCCGTCCAATATGTTTGTTCACTTTTTTCTGTCCCATTGCTGCTTATGTGAGATCAACTAATATTTCTCTAGGTCCGATAAAATAAAATGAGTTATCGTCAAATATCTCACATTATAATACTTGATATTCGACAGTCATTAACACTTTAGTTATAGGTAATCAAAAACACTTTCTCCTCATTATGCTTGGCACTCGACACTTCACTATGCGCAAGTTGCATATTTGAAAGAATATTTGCAATCTGAACCCGAATCACTTTTCTGTTAGTAATCTTCTATACACATTCGCTAAACATTATATGAAGTACTATTCATCATTGGCAGTTCAACCAGTCTCGTTCATATCAGCTGCTTCTCTGTCCAAACTGTTTGGGAAATTAGTACAAGCAAGCGCCGTAAGGTAGCTGCACAAGCTTTACGGTGCTATCGACGTTATTCGTTTTGTTATTCGTTATTCGGTTTAACTCATAGCAGTCGCCACAACTGATTTAACTCTTAGCAGTCGGTCATGTTAGTTTGCTGGTCATGGATATGTTATTTTGCAACTGTTATTAATAAGAGCTATTACGAGTCAACTGTTTTTGTGATAACAGTTATTAATGAAAAGCTGTTAAGCCCATCTTTAATGACAAGTCGGGAACTTAGAGCTTGTCCCGATTGGGGCGGTGCCATGCTAGTGGGGGAATACTCCGCTATTACCCGGGTCGGTGCCGGATCCAACCACCCAGCGGGGGAAGATCACCGCCACCTCACAAGGAAAAACATGCACTACACGTACAGGACTAATCATTGCAGCAGATGATGCGCCCAGAACCACGAAATAATAAATAAATGCTAAATAAATAAATAAATAAATAACAACCATCACTATCCTCTTCCCTCGTCTTCTCCAGAGGCCGATCGTCGCCAAACGTGGATCACACTTAAACATAACAGAAGAGACATAATAGAAGAACACGAGAAATGATCTGGAAACGGCTAGGCCACCATCTTGTAAAATCGAGGAAATGAAAGCCCGTATAGAAGGGGGGTCTGGAAGAGTAGAAGAGGATAGTCAATAAAATAGGTTTAAAATGGAACTGCTTTTTATTAAGTGTGATCCACGTTGCTTGGGCAGTAATTTTTAACTTTTATTTATTCATGTTGTGACATACCGATATGTCACATGAATATAAACTAACATTTATTTGAAGACAATATGGTGGAATATGCATTAAGAAGTTTAGACGATCGAAAGGTCAGCTACACCAAAATATAACGAACGCATGGATTGGCTGGGTGAGAGAATGACGGTCAAATGTTATGAAAAAAAAAGAAGGGAGTTTAATAGGAAGCTTCGCGGATGAATCAAGCAGGAAGATTTCATTCTGACCGGCATCGCGTGTCTGAACGGATCGTAGGTTGTGAGTGGGAGCGAGTGGAGTGCAGATAGTCAGAGTCGGGTTTTCAGATCGTGAAAGTTTAATAATAAATAGTAAATAATATTGCAGATATTGCATGTGGAAGTAATATTGATGCATAAATTGGAACTTTGTCGGGAGTGGTGATCGAGTTATAGATTTCGGGACTATGTCATAGGACGTAATCGGGACTGATAATTTTGATAGTTTTACACCATCTTGGATAGGAGCAGAAGAGGATTTCTTGGAACTTTGGACTACGGCGAGCTCGCAAGATATTTCGACTGAGAAGTCTTCGAGGGACATCAACGAAGAATAGATAAGTTAACCGCGGTATAAAACTCTAAATTCAAAGATATCTTAATAAAAGGCCTAACATCAAAATCATTTATTAAATTCACTATATTGTTTGCAAAAAGGTAACAATAAACTTTGTTAAATTTTGTTCTTTAGAAAAGAAAGTGATCTTTCATTTAGTCAATCCAAACAGTAATGAACTAGGAATTAGAATCATTCTATTTCAGATTCCCAGCAGCGCTGTATAGTCTGCGGATCCTATAATCCATTGTAAAGGTAATAAGGATTATAATATATCGTGACCCATTGACCCAGCAAGCCGGACGCTAAGATCTTTGCGAGAAATTAATGTAGAGAGAAAATTTGTATATCTCAATGTTTTATTATTAATTTTATTTTATTTAGTTATTTTTATCTCTATTTTTGCAGTATATTTTCTTTTTTGCTCTCATTAAGTTATTTTCTCACTTTTCCTTCATGTTATAGACCCACTGAAGTTGGGAAAAGTGTTTTCCGAAGGTTAACTGTGGGATGTAATGAATTTTATAACTGTTATTGTTGCATTTGATTATTTCCCAACTCACATTATGGAGTATCACAAGATACCTGCTAACACCACGGAATTTAATAATATAAGTTGTTGTAATCATTATATCATACTGGAGTCCAATTTGTGTACAAGTAAAAAATCACAAAAATCTGTTATTACTTTGTTAGTTTGTAGAAGCTTAGATGAAATTTATTCCCTGAGAGAAGTAATGATTGGGGCAGCAACATGAAAGCAAGCCATACGGAAGCCACGAACCACGATAACGATATGTTTATTTTACATTTTTAGACGAAAAATAATTACGAAAACTAAGAGACACATAAGTATAATTGTATTTTACTAAAGTAGTTCACATTCATTACAGCTTACCACAGGTATCAGTCAATGTCTTCAACTCAAGAGTGATTGCTTCTTTTGTTGTAAAAAATAAGCGTCTCATCGATTTTGGTTTCCAACAATTAATAAGAAAACTCATTTAAGTTTTTATTTTAAAAACACGTGTTAAAATGTAATTGCAGCACACCTCATTTTATCACGAGCCTCATCTGCCGTTCCAGTCGGATGTCGGCAGAACCCGTCGACCTCTTTCAGGCAAAAGTATTACAGGAAATGGCATTGCATCATCCCTTATTACCACAAAGAATGACGGTAGAACCTACCTCAACAGAGATCTGCATGATGATGTCCCTCATTCTACTCTAATCTTTTCTTACCCTTGTTCAAGAAACATTGCTGCGGAAAGCGTGCCTAAATCTAATTATCTCTATAAAATTGAATATCAATTAAAATAAAGGGTTTTGCTTGTGAGGATGTTCAAGTAAAGCTCTAGACATATAGATAATACTTTTATTTCAGTAGGAAGCTGTTACAAGCATTTGTGTACGCATAGGGGGGGCATGCCCCCCCTGAAAATTTCAAAAGGGCACCTTTGGCCTCTGAAATAATTTTTTTTAGTACATATCAATTCCTTGTTTTCCTCTTTTTTACTTAATATTTTGGGGAAATGATGCATGACATTTAGGAAAGAAGTTCTCCAAACCATTTGGCAACCTCTTAATGGTAATTTAATTCTCTCTGTAGTAGGTTTTATTTATCTACTAGAAAAAATATGTCATATGTAAACAAAAAATAATGGACCAATGGGCCTAGAGGGGCCCAGAAATGTAAATATCCCCTCCCGCTCTTGTTTTAGACTGCGCCCACCTATGGTTACAAGTTTACAATTCGGGTATCGGTGGCTCCGCTTGAACGTCGTACAGACCACATAGGTCTTGGTTGTTGTCTTCACAGGGAGGATTTGGTATTATTCCCATTTTATCATCATCTACCTCTGCAAAGACCTTTAGACCACACGTACAATTCCTAAAAGTCAAAGAAACAAAAAGTCGAACGCCGTAAGGAACCACAAAGTTCTCTCCATACACATTCCTGTCTATATATCCTGGAGCTTCTATCGCTATTTCTCTGTCCTCGTGGCATTGGCCATCGAAGAGCATGCGTTTGTAGCCTGGAGGACACCCGCCTCGCACGTGCACACACGTGCCCTCCGCTCGACCTTCGTTGGCCGCGTCGATGTTCAAGGCCACCACGTGTTCCTTTGGGCATGGGCCTCGCTTCAGTAGTGGGTAGCATGTCGCGGTCCCTTTCACCAGTACTTTTTTCTTTGCAAAACACAAGGCTTCGGCAGAATTACATGCAAACTCGTTGCGAGCGATGTCTTTTCGAGTTCGGTTTCGTGGGAGGTTGGCTGAGAACATATTTACCCTAAGATGGAGGCGACTGAAGTCAGGAAATCGAAGGTCTGGAATCCGGCAACGACCTTCTTCTTCGGGTTGCTGGACGTCGATGGGTGTGGCTGGCGAAATTCCGCACTCCACCCCACCCATGAAGTAGCGTGAGGGTTTGACTCCGCATCCACAAATTGTGTCGCGCACGACTTCCTTCCGGTAGCAGCGGCCGTCGTAGGCCATGCGGTAGCCGGGGCATGGGTCCCTGTAGGTCCGGCAAACGCCGATGATTCGCCCACTGTATGGGAATCAAACGAACAGATGAATGGCGTGATGCTGCAAGCGTCCAACACACAACAATGTAAAAATTAAGCATGGCGCTTTTTAGGCAGCTGAGAGTCATTCCTTTTTCACAATGCAACCAAGCTATGTTTGCTTTGTGATTCACTCTGTAAGCAGAAGCGCTAAATCACATATTACTCTTTTTACTTTCTTATTTGCAGAAAGTGACGAATAATGTATACATTTTTAGAATTATTGTGTGTGTGTGTGTGTGTGTGTGTGTGTGTGTGTAGGGGGGGGGGGCTACAGGTATAGTGAGCAGCCGACTTGATGTTTTCTCATAACAAATTTTTCATTCAGACTGAGTCTAAAATATAGGTTTAGTTGTTAACATATAGGTAATATGTACAACGGTAAACAACTCATATACTGAATGTCTTTCGTTAGTACAGAAAATTAGTAAAAACTGTTTATGAATATGTATTATTATCTTCTGGGGCGGAGGAGGTGGAAGTTCCATGTGCCCTCCTTCCTTGAGTATGCCAGTGATATTATTTGATTGAATAATGAACAACTAATGCGAATTACATGTAAATGTACATCCCACAAATATCTCGTTTTCGGCCTGCAGCCTGTTGCTTGGAATTTTAAGATACGCCCAAACGTTCCAAGTTATTTCTCAGCCATATACATTTTTGTGGTTTGGATGCTTTTTGTGTAACTTCCTTCTGTTGTCAGATAACGCTTTCACCTTGCATCATACAATAGTGTTAACGTGTTAAATATGTAATCTTGTTAGTAATCTATAGTAGAGACTTCCTGCCGGTGCGTCTACTCGAACCAACGCCAAAGTACCCAAGGCCGAAGTATTGAGTTGAAATCTCACTTAAAGAATGGATTTTCCCCTGTGTGGTTACGGTGTAGTTGCCTTTTCAAACCAACTTGTTTATCATCTAAGCACCATGCATCCACAAGTATGTATTATTCATTCGCCAATTACCTGGGTCGACTGGGATTTTGGGTTCATTGTCCAAATTTGCCGGCCAGTTAACTGTGTACCCCTTGTCTGGCCTAGTTTTAGTTCCCACGCTTGGATTAAAAGCGATATGGGGCGAACATGACGTATTCCCTTCACCGTAACTAGCAAACTCTACCTGTCTGTGCTTTCTTCGTCACACAGCTACGGAAACTGAGATAACTTAAAAGAACGCTACATCTCCATTTTTGTCCCAACCGGCAATCGAACCCTCACCATCGAACCGCGAGAAGCTACTCATGAAGCACTTTTGGGCATTTTGGACAGTATTTCTGTGTATAAACCTTAAAACAAGCGTGTAAAGAACATTTAAAAAATCCAATATATCTGTTTCAGTCCCCGTAAAAGCCAGCCGAAAATATAGATTTCGAATATCATTTCCAAGGGAACGCTGTGGGTCACACACAGGTACCCTGATGTCCGGTGCCCAGTGGACGAGAATGTTTCGGGAGGGTCGAAAGCTGGCATGGCACACTCAGTGAAGTACACTCGAGAAAGAGGACATAGCTGACAACGATTCTCAGAATATTTCCTGTTATTCTGAATTTAAAATATGTAATTTACTAATAAGGACAAGTTCTGTAATATTATAAATTCTAAGTAAGTAAAGTTAATTATTAATAAGAACTAAAGCAAAACGTGGAATGTAGTGAATCTAGATATTCTTCAGTTAGTCGTTGGAGTAGAAGTACTTGTTAGTTGATTGGTGGTTCATTTGTTTCTACTTAATTGTTAGAAAGGGGACAGCATTTTGTATAATTGAAACTTTGGTAATTTTGGTAGCGGAGAAAATAAAAATAAAATTTGGGACGAAGTCAATGGCTCGTTCTCATTTCAAACCAATAAGCTGAATTCGCCCGTGTGACGTAGACGTATCACGATGAACCAAGACCGTACTCCCCGAAACAGCCTCGCCATTTTTTCTATAATAGAGACCTCGAAAGTATGACGTGGATGAAACGATCAAGGTATTTACGTCAAAATCTCTAGATTGAGTTTGCTCAGTATTGCAAGACTTTCTGTACTACATTATGAATTCGAGAAAGTAAAAAAAATTAGAACATTTTCATTAAATTGAAAATTTTGGTTCATTTAAATATACCAAGAAATAACAACAAAATTGGTAGAATATTTTAGAATCAAATTACCAAAACTTGGTTTCCACTCGTTCAGCCTCGTCTGGGTGATCGTTTAGGAATACTAGTTTAGGTTAGTTGGTTGGTTGTTAGTGATTCCGGGCGCGTCAACCAACGAGGTCATTACTCCCCTAAGTGTAGTGCATGTTTTTCCCTAGGGGGTGGCAGTGTTCTTCCCCGCTGTATGGCGAGATCGAGTGCCGACCTACCGTCGGCTAGCGGGTTTTCCCCCCGCCCCAGGCGGGGCAAGCTCTAAACTCCCGACCGGTCTCCCGGCATGTGTGGTAGATTAGTGCATATTAGTATAAGTGTGTGCGTGTAAGGGGTGAGGATATGGCAAGGAAGAGGAAGCAAAGATCGCGCGCGGTCCGTGGCATTCGCCTGGTGTTGATCGGAGAAGACACGGAAATTATCGACCAGAGCAGCCGGACGCTAGAATTCTGCTCCAGACAGCGACTGAATTCGACCTAACTGAAAAGCTAGTGTCGAAAATCCTGCCGTCGTTGAGACTCGAGCCTAGAACCTCCCGATCAGAGGCACTGCAGTGACATCAGTTGATGCCCTGAGCCATCTCTCCCGGTATATCGCATACTTACCCTCTCTCAAATTCTGTCATGTTGGGCGTCAGTTCACAGTCATTGGGAACACTGCCTGCTACAGGTTCGCACCGATCGCGAAGCGAGTCGAAGATGAGGTTGTGCCGGAAGCAGACCTTGTCGTCGCGGGTGCAGGGCACGGGGCGGCCGATGAGGGAGGCGTTGGCGAAGTACCGTCGGTAGCCGCGTAGCCCCACGGGGGCGGACGCGTTGGGCGGGGGCACGCAGAACCCCGGATCGGCCAAGGGGAGCAGCGGGAACTGGCCGTGGCCCCCCGCCACCAGCCCGCCGCGGCCCACAAGGCCCCCTGCCAAACCCAGCAGCAACGCCCACGCGATGCTCATTGCAGGAGGACGTTGACTTCTCTGTGTCTCCTGTCAAGAAAGAGACTTCTTTGTAAATAGACTTCTCCGTGATCTGGGATTGTAGAAAAAGTGGACCCTTAGTAATGATTGTTTATATCGTGTGTTCCTCTGACCGGGAGGTCCTAGATTTTCGAGTCCTGATAGTGTCAAAATTTTCGACACTGGCTTGTCAGCTAGGTCGAATTTAGTCGCTGTCTGGAGGAGAATTCTAGCGGCCGGCTGCTCTGATCAGCAGTTTTCCGTTGTTTCTCCGATCAACACCAGACGAATGCCGGAGCAGTACCCTAACAAACGGGCCACGGACCGCGCGCGACCTGTCCTTCCTCTTCCTTGTTCTATCCTCTCCCCTTACACACACACACACACACACTAACATGCACTACACTACCATGTATTCCGGGAGACCGATCGGGAGCTTAGAGCTTGTCCCGGCTAGGGCGGTGCCCCGCTGGTGGGAGAGTCCTGGTTAGGGGGAAACCCCACTAGCCGACGGTAGGTCAGCGCCGGATCTCGCCATCCAGCGGGGGAAGATCACCGCAATCTCCCGAGAAAAATCATGCACTACACTAATGGAACTAATGACCAAAACAGTTGACACGCCCGGAAACACGAAAAAGAAAAGGAAAAGAAATAAAAAAGTAATAAAGTATTCTTTATTAAAAATCCCTCCGCACCTTTTGATATTTTATACCCTTGAGCGTTAAAATGCATTTTTTTAAACATGTGTAGTGGAAAGTTGTTCTGGAGGTAAAAGGAGAGCCGCTCCAAGACAATTTTGGAGAAGTGGCCAGCATTACTTTTTCCGATAGTGATGAAATTTTATACGGCAAGTTCCACATGACTCGCAGGAACTTTTGTGAAGTTGAAGCTTTGTAGGTAAAATAGTTTCTACGATATAGCGGTTCGTTTGACTCGCGCAGCGTCGTTGTGCATTACGACTATTAAATTTGCGTAACTTTGTGAAATTCTCCGTTACCGCTTAGCTTATGAAACTTAGCTTACATGTAGAACTATTTCGTTATTTTCGTTATTTCGTTATTTTTAATTGAACTCATGTGAAGTTTCCGTTTATAAATACTCAGTGGGTAAATTTGTAGCAAAGTCGCTGAAAAAGTTTACAAAAATCATCAACTTTAAACTTAATTTATAACGAAATTGTAAGAGCCATGTGGTAGAATTGATGCATTCAGAAACAGTTACATTATGTTTCATATTTCTTATTCGGAAACTAATCAATATTAAAGTCGCAAATGAAAGGAGTGTGAAAATAAAAGGAGTGTTGCACATAAGAAACTATCTCAAAAACCTTCAAAGAGATGTACTGTACTAAATATGAAACAAAACTAGTTCCCAAATGATAAACAAGGGTGAAAACAATTTAGTTAGTTAAAAATAAAATATGAATTGTAAATACCTATGTAGCGATTTTATAGCAGCGAAAACGTCGATGAAAAATGACAATCCCGCCAACAGGCAAGCGTGTGATGTTGTTGAATGTCTGACCACGAAATGTTGGCGTGATAGCGTCAGAGCAGAAGGAAACCGAGGTGTAGAGATAGCGCTTCATTTCCCTGTGCTTCTCGGTCTCGAAAATCCGGCTTAGGTGGCTCTGCGCATCAATTGATGTCACTGCAGTACTTCTACCCGGGAGGTTTTAGGGTTCGAGTCCCGACGGTGGCAGGATTTTCAACTCTGGCTACATAGCTAGGTGGAATTCACCCGCTGTGTTGAGGAGAATTCTAGCGACCGGCTGCTCTGATCGGTACTACCGAAAACTTTCCGGGGTTTCTCCGATTAACACCAGGCGAATGCCGGAGCACTACCCTAACATACGGGCCACGGACAGCACCCGATCTTTCTTTCCTCTTCTTGGTCCTATCTTCCATACATTCACTACACTACTCTATCTCTTACTTACACACATTCACTATACTACCAATGAATGGAATGAATTCAATGATTGTAAAACACTTAAATGTCAACTACGTACAAGATATTGCACTTCTTATTGGTGCGTCTTATGTTCAAATCTGAAAAATTGGAGACAATGAAATGGGTCGGCAGACTAAAAGAGAGCGACAGACTTTCCTATTATGTTTATTTTTTCAATAAATCATTTAACTTAGAGTTACTTGTAAATAATTTTTACTTTCTCACATACTACGTACATAGTATAGAGAAAATTATTTATTGCTGTAGCGGAAAACGGCGATACCGGAAAACTGAATTATTTGTACCGATATGTAGTAAATTACTTCCTCTAACACGTGAAGTCAGAATCTAAATTTTGTGTGCCCTTTATACCGAAAAATCGGTTTACGGCAAAACGTCTCTCCGCGTGGCTGTGAACAACGCTAGCGGCTAAACCTTATGTAGGATTTTCACCAGAACTGATATTTCCCAATCGGTCGGGCGGATATCAAGGCACCTTTGGATTTGAAACAGATATTTGAATGTTCGGTGATACTAAATATGAAGTCTCAGGGCTTTTTCAAATTGTTCTAAAATGTGGCTCCAAATTTTGGGATTACTGTTTGGATCAGATAGTAGAAAAAACTCTTAAAAAATGGCAGAGGTTCGATTTTGCTGAATTTTCTGAATTTTTGAATTGTCAAAGCATACTAACTTTTCGACATCTTCGTACAACTACAACATTGATGATAGAGCTTTTCCTTTTGAATAAAATATGTTATTCATAATTAGGTCTTTAAACGATGTCAAGTGTAATTTTCTTTTTGAAAATGTGTGGTTTTCGCGTCTTTTGCGTGAAGTAAAATGCAATTTTAAAAATAAGATTTTCTCAAACACTACATCCCGTACCGGACCTTTGCCATGGATTGTCAAACCTGTCCTTCCCCCTTCTAGAACGGAATCAAGGATGAGCGGGTGTTTATACAGTAGAAGTAATTTGACCCACTTGCTCATGTTCCATAGAACTCGTGCGCAACTATCGAAAACTCACACTCCCGTGTTTTACAGATCATTGTCTTATCGCGTTGTTGAATGAGGGAGGGAGGTATATTCCATTTAATGCCCTCCCCCTTCCGGGTTTCATCATACTACCTTTCACTTGAGCACCGGATACTCACAAACAACACTATATATAAAATATGAACTATTTTATGTTTCGAATAAAACTATTAAATATGGTGAAGTCTAGTGTACAATTGTTCTGTTCAAGTAGTTTCAAAAATATTTTGAAAGTATCTGTCTGCCGCTCCGAATCCATGTTAGGATTTGATCGACAACGTTCTATCATCAGTAAAGTATTGTAGAGAGGAATATTAAACATTATAATGAATTTTTATTTTACATATTTTTAAATTTTTTTCTTTCATATTTTGGAAAAACTAAATACATGTACATATTTTGCTTCTTTATTACAATGCATTCCATTTGCCAGTGGGGAACCCCAGTGGCGGACGGTACGGAATTCTATTGGTGGTGCCAGTAAGTGATGCTACATCGATAACAAAACATCGAAGTTACCAACTCTCGATGTTCAAAATTAAAACATTGATCAAAAACCATCGATGTTTTAAAACCGGTTAGTAATCTCGTAACATTAAATTCGAGGGCAACAAATATTTTACAGTGGTCGTTTTCATTAATAAGTATTCATAAGTATTTTTATAAGTATTCATAAGTATTCATAAGTATTTCATAAGTATTAAACTGAAAACAAACTAAAAATAATAAGAACAAGTAAAAGTACTCAACCTGAGCACCTACAGTAACCTCAAGATGTCAATTCTGCTGTCTATGAGACAGAATGTAAACTACTCTGCCAGTTCGATTTTGGCTCCGTCTCTTCCATAAGAGACGCATGCAAACCAACACAGCATCCTTTACGAGTATACGGCGTTAAAAGAACAGAGACAGAGCCAATCCGTAAATGGCTCAGCTGGTTAGAAAGAGGCCGGCAAATAGCACTCCGCCCTGGGTGTTTGTAGAGAGTATTGATAGAGCATCGAAGGACTAATCGCTCAGTGAAATGAATTACATCAGTATAAAGAAAAATATTTTGAAGGAACAATTGTTTGTATGCATACTGTCGATTCCGGTTATAGTGAACTCGGATATAGTGAACTCTCGGTTATAATGAACTTAAGTTACTGGTCCCGTTTTGCTTACATTACAAACAAGCATAATAAAATCAGTTATAGTAAACCTGAAATGCTGTAGTGAACCTAGGAAATGCAACGTCCTGAAAATAATTCCCTCCTGGAAAAAAAATATATTGCCTCAGTGCCACAAATTCCAACACTATGCAGCTTGATTTCCAACAGTGCAAGAGGCACTGAAGGGTGTCAAGACTGCATTACGATACTCAGACACAGAGGTCAATGTAGAATCAATTATGGAGAGAACACGAATTCTGCAGAAGAATCTAGAGAAGTTACTAATGAAAAAGTACGAAGCAAATAATTGAAAGGACAAATAAAGGTATTGAAATTTTCAGCTCATGCTGTTAATGTGTTTTACTGTATCTCTAAAGACATGTTAGTGAAAATAATCTTTATGGAGAAATTGTGTTTAATTTTGATATCATCGGATATAGTGAACATCGGATATAGCGAACTAAAACCGTTGGTCCCCAGAAGTTCGCTATAACCGGAGTCGACTGCATTTGTGGTAAAACACGTATTTGTGGTGGTGCCATGTCGCTGCACTCCAAGCAGTCCCCTAATGTGTGGTGTGTGTGCGCAGAGGAGCTGAACGCGAACGCGTTCGCGCCGCTGGAGGGCGCGGGGCGCGACGGGCTGCCCGTGCTGCTGCCGCCGGCGGCGCAAGCGCGCGCGCGCCGCCTCTACCGCGTCAACCGCTACAACCTCGTCGCCTCCGACCGCGTGCCGCTCAACCGATCGCTGCCCGACGTGCGCAAGAAGCGGTCAGTACCACGCACACCCTTGCGCGCTTTATTTGACTCTCAAGTTTTCCTCTTAAGACTTCTCTCTTTTTCCTCTTATTTTTTTCATTTTTCTTCTTTTTTTCTGGTTTCATATTCTCCTTTTTATTTTTTCTTTCTCCCTTTTTTCTTCATTTTCTCTTTTCTTTTTTCTTTTTCCCATTTATTTTTCCCTTCCTTTTCCACTTTTTTATTCTTTTTCCCCCTTTTTCCTTTCCCCTTTTTCTTTTTCCCCCTTTTCTTTTTCTGTTTCTTCGTTCATTTCATTTTCTTTTTTAACTTTTCCTTTTTTCCCTTTTTTGTTTTCTTTTTTTTTCTTTTCCTACTTGTTTGCTGCACAAATGAAGTTTCAGTGAGCTCTTTCCTAAAAAAATAATGTATTTTTGTGCCATCATATGGTGATTGTTTGGACTAATTTCACTCCCTAAAAGAATTAGTGCCACCCACACACTCCGAAAGGATGATGTTAAATGTGAGGATACTGGCAATTTTGCATGATTTACAGAAATGTTTTTACTTTTCGTAATGTTTAGCCGCTTCAATGATGTGTGCAGTATCAAAAACATTGTTTTAAAATCACTTATTTATTCAGTGAACGAACGAATTCATTGAATAAATAAATCGAATCGTCAATGATGAATTAATGAATGGTTAGTGTATAAATCCATTAGTGGTGAGTGCATATATGAAAAAAGGAATGAATGAAAGACTGAACCCATGAATGACTGAATGAATGAGAACAAACATAAATCAAAGCATGAAAGATTGAATCAATCCATGAAAGGATAAGTGAAACCACTAAAGAATAAATCCATGAAAGAATGAAACAACGAAAAAACGAAAGAATGATTAAACGAAAGAATGAATCTATGAAAGAATTAATCCACGAAAGAATGCAAAACGAAAGAATGAATCCATGAAAGAATGATGCGAAATATTGAATCCTCGAAAGAATGATACGACGGAAGAATGAAACCCTGAAAGAATGAAACGGTGAATGGACGAGAGTATTCGTGAAGGCATTCAATGCCGGCTGCTCGGCCGAGTGGAGTGTGCTAGCGCGCTGACGGGGCGGGGCGGGGCGCTGGGCGCTGGGCGCAGATGCCAGGGCAAGTACTCGGCCGAGGGGCTGCCGGCGGCCAGCGTCGTCATCGTGTTCCACAACGAGGCGTGGTCGGCGCTGCTGCGCACCGTGCACAGCGTCATCGACCGCTCGCCGCGCGCGCTGCTGCACGAGATCATCCTCGTCGACGACGGCAGCTCCAGAGGTAATGCACGTCACCAACAAAGACATCCGTGTTTCTAAACATCACTCTTCAAAATTAAAATATCCATGTTAATAAAACATCGCCCAAAACCATGCTTTTTAGCATCGATGTTTTTAAACATCGATGACTTTAAATATCGATTTTTTAAACATTGATGTCTTTAAACATCGATGTCTTTAAACATCGATGTCTTTAAACATCGAGGTCTTTAAACATCGAGGTCTTTAAACATCAATGTTTTTAAAACGTTAACCATAAGTTTTAGTTACCATTAATTTTAACGGCAGGAGGTAATGTGATTGTAGTCACGTTTAGTAATTATTAATTGATATTCAACTCACAAAATAAAATTTAAAAAATATCAGGACAGCAAACAAAAGTTTAATCTCATTAGATAATTTAAAAAATAATATAGTCTGCATTTATTGACGAAACCTCGGTTTTAATTACTTTCCCTCTTGCTCACTTTGGTCTGAAGAATAGCCAATTTATAGATATCTGAAAATTATTACAAGTTTTTGTAATGATGGTATTTTGTTCACTCAAAAATAAAATATCGACCACGTAAAAATATGGAACAGAAAACATCTATGTTAAAAAATATCGATTCCAAACATTGGATGTTAAATATATCGATTTTATAAAAAAATCGATGTTTCGAAAACATTGACATCAATGTCGCAATCCTAATTACAGCGGCGGTTTAAAAAGAATTCGGGGTGGGGGTTAGAGTCATTTTCGAATTCGTAACTAACTTGACATTTTTTTTAAATTACTTGTAAAGACGTGAAAATAGTAATTCTACACAGCAGGTTGCTTTACTCCCTTTTGTTATTTATTAACTTTGAGAAAGTATTTTTTTTAAATTGTAGTGAGTTGAACTTCTAGTAAGCAAGGCAGTTCTGTACAGTAGGCTGCTTTGCTCACTTGTTCCTTTTGTAGCTAATTCCATAAAACTATTTTTTGAAATTAGTAGTAAATTGAACTCCGAGTAGGGAACAAAGCAGTTCTCTAGCGAGGCGCTCCTTTGCTCGGTTGTTTCTTTCGCAACAAAGTTAAAGACTTTTTTAAAACATTTGTAGTGAGTTAAACTTTGAATTTAAAGCATGCTTTGCTCTTTTGTTTTTTTCATGACCAAATTAAGAAAAAATTAAATTAATTTTGAATTAATTCCAAATAGTGAAGAAAGTAGTAATACATGGGTTTTGCTCTCCAGTTAAGTTTTGTTAATAACTATATGATTAAAAAACATAGTAGTGAGTTGAAGTTCGAAAAATGTATAGAGCAGGCTGCATTGCCCACTGGTTGCTTTTGTAAAAAAAGTTGAAAGACGTTTGGTTTTGTAACTCAGTTACTGAATATAATTTTATAAATTAATAGTGAGTATAAGTCTGCATAATCTACAACGTTGTCTGCATTACTCTCAGGGAGCTTTCGTAACTAAGGTTCTAAATAAGTGGTAGTGAGTTGAAGTCAACATAATCTACAACGCACTCCGCATTGCTCACCGGTTGCACTTGTTTATTTATTTATTTTTTTTATTTTACGTAAAAAAAAACAGTTAAAAACTGCGTATGACGTGCTATGGGGAAAAGTGAATTGTGTGCACATTTTCAAAATTCTGTGATCCCTACACTAAGTCATATACTACTTAAATTTGTAACTAAGGTTGTAAGGTTGTAACTAATTTGTAACTAAACTTGTAACTAAGCTTCTAAAAAATAGTAGTTAGTTGTATTTAGTTGAAGTAAACATAATCTACAACGCTGTCTGCATTGCTCACTGGTTGCTTTCGTAACTAAGGTCCTAAAAAATAGTGAGTTGAAGTCAACATAATCTACAACGTAGTCTGCATTGCTCACTGGTTGCTTTCGTAACTAAGGTTTTAAAAAAATAGTGAGTTGAAGTCAATGCAGTCTACAATGCAGTCTGCATTGCTCATAGGTGTCGTGACTAATTCGAAGTAAATCTTAAATTGATATTGTGTGTGTGTGTGTGTGTGTGGGCTAGCGTTCCTGGGCGCGCCGCTGGAGGAGCACTGCGCGCGGCTGCCGGTGGCGACGCGCATTCTGCGCACGGGCCGGCGCGAGGGGCTGGTGCGCTCGCGGCTGCTGGGCGCGCGCGCCGCCCGCGGCCAGGTGCTCGTCTTCCTCGACGCCCACTGCGAGTGCACCAAGGGTGAGTCTCGCGCTTGCGATCCCTGTCTCTGTCCCCGCCCACTCCTCATCCCGACCGGCAGCGGTAGCTCAGTGCATCAACTGATGTCACTGCAGCGCCTCTGACCGGGAGGTCCTAGGTTCCCACTCCCCACGGCGGCAGGATTTTCGACACTAGCTTTTCAGCTAGGTCGAATTCAGTCGCTGTCTGGAGGAGAATTCTAGCGGCCGGCTGCTCTGATCGGTAGTTTTCCGTGGTTTCTCCGATCAGCACCAGGCGAATGCCGGAGCAGTACCCTATCAAACGGGCCACGGACCGGGCGCGATCTGTCCTTCCTCTTCCTTGTCCTATCCTCTCCCCTTACACACACACTTACACTAACATGCACTACACTACCACATATTTCGGGAGACCGGTCGGGAGCTTAGAGCTTGTCCCGGCTGGGGCGGTGCCCCGCTGATGGGAGAGTCCTGGTTAGGGGGAAACCCCACTAGCCGACGGTAGGTCGGCGCCGGATCTCGCCATCCAGCGGGGGAAGATCACCACCATCTCCCGAGAAAAACATGTGCTACACTTACGGGACTAAAGACCAAAGCCGTTGACGCGCCGGGAAACACGAAAAAATCAATCAATCCACACCCCGCACCCACGCTTCACTCCCCGCCACTGGCTCTTGCCATCTGTCTCCACGCACACTGTGGGGGCACAAAGGACGACTCACACTCGGCCTCGTTCCGACGTCTCCGCCCCGACCCGCTCCGCTTGCAGTCCTGCCTGCAGCTCCCACCTCTGCCCCAACCCGCCGCCACTCCCCGCCCACTGCGAGCGCACCAAGAGTGAGCCTCATGCTTGTGATCCATGCCCCGCAAGCCGCTTCTCCCCCCTCCAGCACCCCATCCCGCAACCAGCCTCCACTCCCCGCCTCTGGCTCTTGCCATCTCTACCCTCGCCCA